>JAODAL010014408.1:0-87573 GCA_025379985.1 Phyllomedusa bahiana | reverse complement strand
CCCGGGTGCAAAATTCGGGAGATCCCCGCAGCAGCCGCCGGGGGCCCCCAAAATCAGAGATCCCCCGGGCAGCCCCGGGGGCCCCAAAATGCGGAGATGCCCGCGCAGCCCCCCGGGGGGCCCAAAAATGCGGGTCCCCCAGACGCCGCCGGTGCACAATGCAGGAGATGCCCGCAGCAGCCGCCGGTGCACAATGCAGGAGATGCCCGCTGCAGCCACCGGTGGCCGTGCACAATGCAGGAGATGCCCGCAGCAGTCGCCAGTGGCCACGCACAATGCAGGAGATGCCCGCTGCAGCCGCCGGTGCACAATGCAGGAGATGCCCGCAGCAGCCGCCGGTGCACAATGCAGGAGATGCCCGCAGCAGCCGCCGGTGCACAATGCAGGAGATGCCCGCAGCAGCCGCCGGTGCACAATGCAGGAGATGCCCGCTGCAGCCGCCGGTGGCCACGCACAATGCAGGAGATGCCCGCAGACGGGTGGCCTATTTTTGGCTGCCATCTTCCTGTGGCTTTGCATTCATCACGGTAGCCAGAAGTAGGCCATGTGCGCTCAGCTGGGAGCCCTGCACCCCCCTCCTCCTCCACAAGCTGGGAAACCGCAGCAGGAAGGATGTACGGCGAGAAACCACAGCGCAGCCGCCTGCTTTCCAGCAATGTTCTTCAAAGTCACTGGCGACGGCAGCAGCAGCCGGACTCCTCCGCAGTCCCACTAAGAGTCCCATCACCACCACCGGATTGTCAGAAGAGATACAACCCCATTCGCTTCTATGGAAACCTGCCGCCATGCTTTACACTGCAGGGGGCTGCAAACTAGAAGGCAGCCCTGATTGTAAAGCTGAAAAAGGGGCGGCGGCCCTTTAAATACGGAGTGAATAAAGTATACACACCCCGAGGATTGCGCAATCACCGCCGCCTGCTGCGCACACACTGCATGCATCCCCCAACACTAACAAAGAGAAACCACAGACTTCCCGTAATACAAACCTCCCGGCATTCTATACGATTCTGCTCATCCAGAGCCTCCTGCTTCACCAACACACGTGTAGGCACCATTAGGTGACACTGCTGTAAGTCTGCCAGTCACCAGATGCAGGGGAAACAATGGTAATGGCCAAGAAGAGCATCAAACTCGAAAGTGGGTCTTAGGCTTCTGGCATCCTTTTAGTGAAGCAGGAGGCTCAGGATGAGCAGAGGTCTAGCTAACAGTGCTACTTTTGTTGACGGTAGGTATATCAGTCATCAATGTTTTTCTGTTGGTGAACCAGGAGGCTCAGGATGAGCAGATCCTGTCCAGAAAACAGTGCTACTTTTTTATTTTGACTGCATCAGCCATCACTTTCTATTGGTGAACCAGGAGGCGCAGGATGAGCAGATGCTAACTACATGACAATGCTACTTTGACTGTAGGTAAATTAGTTAGTCCAATTTTTCTGTTGCTGAACCGGGAGGCTCAGGATGAACAAATCATGACTAGATGCTATTGACTGCATATATATCAACCATCACTGTTCTTTCTGTTGATGAACCAGGAGTCTCAGGATGAGCAGGTCCTGTCTATATAACAGTTCTACCCTATGTATATCAGCCATCACTTTGTGGGTGAAGCAGGAGGCTCAGGATGAGCAGGTCCTGTCTGAATAACAGTGCTACTGTATGTATATCAGCCATCACTTTCTGTTGGTGAAGCAGGAGGCTCAGGATGAGCAGGTCCTGGCGGAATTACAGTGCTACTCGAGGTATGTCAGCCATCACTTTCGTTTGGTGAAGCAGGAGGCTCAATATTGAACACACACACAGGCAGAGAGCTCAAGCTGCTCATCCTGAGCCTCCTGGTTCACCAACAGGCTGACCGATCCTTGAGTCAGACCGGACAGCTGTGTTCATCCTGAGCCTCCTGGTTAACTAATAGAATGTCAGACTTCTATATTCAGCAGAAATGCGGGTCCCCATAGTCCTGCCTCATCAATAGAAGTGAAGCATGGACACAAAGGAGGCGGGGGTCAATGGGCAGCGGCCAACAAAGGAGGCGGGGGTCAATGGGCAGCGGCCCCAAAGGAGGCGGGGGCCAATGGGCAGCGGCCCCAAAGGAGGCGGGGGCCAATGGGCAGCGGCCCCAAAGGAGGCGGGGGCCAATGGGCAGCGGCCCCAAAGGAGGCGGGGGTCAATGGGCAGAGGCCGGTGGTTGCTCCACTGAGTATGTAGACGCCATTGTAGGAGCGGTGCAGTTGTGAGAAGTATCAGGAGCTCACACTCCGGGGGGGGGGGGGGGGGGGGACACACTTTTAACCTGTTTCTGTTCCTAGAAATAGAGGCAGTGGGAGCGAGCGCAGGCCACAGAGAGCGGGCGGTGAGGAGCTGCCAGCGGGCACACAGGAACCGTGCCAAATACTTCCAGTCATACATCACTGGCAATCAGAGGGTCAGCAGCCGGGGGGCGGCAGAAAGCTTCCCCAATGCATCGAGCCCCCCGCTGACACCGCTCCTTTGCTCGGAGTCCTGGAGCCGGTTCTCATCACAGGACGCTTCAGAATCAATGACGGCAAGCAGAGCTACTACATGGAGATTAGTAGTGGTCAAAACCTGAGGATAACAGAAAACTATCGCCCCCCGACTGCGAGGCAGGGGCGCTGCAACCCGAAGAGGCCAGACGACCGGGGGCAAGAGAAAGCCGCAATACAAAGTCCTCTGCAGCGCCCGGGCGCGCCTCATGTGCTAGGGGCGCACAACAACGCCGCTCGAGGGGTGAGACCACCCCTCTGCCAACGAAGAAACCGAGCCGAGGCCACCCATGCGGCGTGACTCACAAGTCCTGCTGCTTTAGAGGCCCGCCCCAGAGAGAGTGCCCAAAAAACAGCAGCTTGTGCACGAGACTATCCGGGGTGTGAGCCTTTACCCTCCTGCACCACCTCCGAAATCCGACCGTACACACGGCAGCACAGAGACGGGTGAGCGTGTGCACGAGACTATCCGGGGTGTGAGCCGTTACCCTCCTGCACCACCTCCGAAATCCGACCGTACACACGGCAGCACAGAGACGGGTGAGCGTGTGCACGAGACTATCCGGGGTGTGAGCCGTTACCCTCCTGCACCACCTCCGAAATCCGACCGTACACACGGCAGCACAGAGACGGGTGAGCATGTGCACGAGACTATCCAGCAGGGCTGAGGAGTTGGCAAGCCAAAGCCCCGACTCCTCAATTTCCCAAACCTCCGACTCCTGACTCCCTCATACACGGCGCATGTTTAATGATAACTTACTGTAGTAAAGTGGTAAATCCAGCTGTTTATCCCTTATGTTAAATAATCAAGCTATTTAGGTAGAACGACACTGACAAGAAAAAGGGTAACAATGTTTTGATCTTTTGAACACTTGTGGTGAAGAAAAATCTGTATTTGTATCCAAGTCCAGTCTGCACCAACATTGGGAATGTGTAGAAGAGACCTGGGATCAGATTTTGGTCAAGATGCTTGAATCTGATCCAGAGCCCAGAAGGATTCAGGCAGAGCTGAAAGCCAAAGGTGGATTTACGAAATACTAACAAAATAATAAAAATTAACATTTTGATTTTTAGGAGCAAAACAGTAACAATGCAGTTACAGGAAAGAATCTGCAGAACTAAGCAGATGCTAAATACTTATGTACAAGATCGGTAAGATGACTGTATATAAAATTGCTCTTTGCATCGAACTAACTGGACCAACTTCTTATATATTTTGGGAGTCGGAGTCGCTCCATTTTATGACGACTCCTGCAAAATAGGCACCGACTCCACAGCCCTGGACTAGCCGACTTCGAACACCCTGCACTCGCACTTGTGTCTGAGCCCTACTTTTTGGTAACCTACCAAGACGTATGCTAGTGAGAAGGGACAGATTGGAGGAGATCATAGGATCAGACTCCAGGCAGTGGTCTGTTGCCATGGAGACACATAAGTCTGGATACAAACCAATAGGAGATGGTTCATTCAGATTAGGGGCAAAGCTGCATCACCTATATGGAATAGGATACAACAACTGGTTATGAACCAAAGCTGTCAGACTCAGCGCAGCCGCCCCGCGATGTGCACAGTGCTGAGCGGGTGACGAGCACTTCCTGCCCCATGCGCTGCCGGAGGGACGACACTTCCTCTCTATAGTCACTAATAGTGAGCAAGGTCCAAATTTCTGAATGGAGTCATCACAAGACGGAGGAAGTAAACAGTGCGGGCCGATGAGTCAACCCAAAACAGGCGCCGCCACCATAACAATCAGGAGGGAGCTCAGCACAGGGGGAGGCAGCAGCGCTCTGCTATATCCAATGATGAGAGGCAGGGACCAGGACCTACCCCCGATCAGGTCATCAGGGACCCGGCCACACACCAAATAGCTTGGTTCTCTCACTACAGGGATCGCTGCTTTTAATGTTAAAGATCTTACAAAAACAAGTCACTTTGCAATATATGTCCATTAACAGTGTCCTACCATTCCTAAAATCCCCCCTTTATGGGCTGCATCAGCTCCTCGGCCGCATGCTAAGACCTGTTTCCCTCTTCCTGATAGCGGGAGCACTGGTTGCTATACACAATCTTTTCCCTCTTCCGATAGGGTGCCAGCACTGGTTTATTGCTACAGACCTTTGATCTCTCCTGAAGCTGCCTGCTGGGCCTATAGCTCAGACCTGTTCGATCTCCCTGATAGGCTGCCACACTGGTCACTATAGCTAGAGACCTGTTCAATCTCCCCTTTGATAGGCTGCCAGCACGGGTTGCTATAGCTAACAGATTTGTTCCATCTCTCCTGATAGGCTGCCAGCACTGGTTGCTATAGCTACAGACCTGTCGATCTCTCCTGATAGCTGCCAGTGTGGTCGCTATAGCTACAAGACCTGTTCGATCTCTCCTGATAGGCTGCCAGTGCTGGTCGCTATAGCTACAGATCTGTGCAATCTCTCCTGATAGGCTGCCAGTGCCGGTCGCTATGGCTACAGATTTGTTTGATCTCTCCTGATAGGCTGCCAGCACTGGTTGCTATAGCTACAGATCTGTTCCATCTCTCCTGATATGCTGCCAGCACTGGTCGCTATAGCTACAGACCTGTGTGATCTCTCCTGATAGGCTGCCAGTGCTGGTCACTATAGCTACAGATCTGTTCCATCTTTCCTGATAGGCTGCCAGTGCTGGTTGCTATAGCTACAGACCTGTGTGATCTCTCCTGATAGGTTGCCAGCATTGATTGCTATAGTTACAGACCTATTTCATCTCGCCTGATAGGCTGCCAGCGCTGGTTGCTATAGCTACAGCCTTGACTTCTACTGCAGCCTAGTGGAAGCCAGTAAACACCCCTGAATTCAAATTAAGAACAGGACTGAGGGGAGAAATCAGTGTAGTGAGACAACCCCTTTAAAGGGGTTGTATCATTACATTAAATGGTCTTCAGAATAAGGGGACAGTGAAGACAAGCTATTTTGCAATTGGATGTCATTTGCAAAGCTGTCTTGTTTTCACAGTCTCGCTTATCTTCGTTTTCTGTAAACACAGTTCCCCAGTGCCGGTTGGATCCCTCCTCCTTGCATTTCATTGGCTGACGGCTCTAATTTACATTCTGTCCGGCCCCCGGTCGTATTCACGGGAGCGCGCATTCCTGCCTCTCACACTCAGAATAAGGTGCTGGCAACAATTTCACTCTGCATAGCCAGAAGAAACACAGAGGCACTGCACCTGCTTCTACAATCAGAAAACAGCAGAATTGTGCCTCGGTGCCTAATGCTCCTGCACATAAGGGGCCGGCAACAATTTCACTCTATACAGCTAGCAGCTCCTAATTGACACTGCAGCTGCTTCTACAGCAGAATGGTGCTCGGTGCCTAATGCTCCTGCGTGTAATCTTAGAAGGGAGACTGATCTGTGCTCTGAAGGAGTTCATAGAAGACTGGATTCAACTGTAACAAACCTCCAGCTGTGAGAGGAGAAGAGATCAGTGCTCTGAGTTCATAGAAGACTGTCTAGACTGAACGCAGGGCTGTGCTATGTAAACATACTTACAAAATAAGACTGCATAGGGAGAGGAACAACACAGTGACATGTGGACTCAGAGAGGGGGGAACAAACTGACTTGGGAGCGAGCATGAACAGTGAAGGGGGGGGAGGGGGGAACAAACTGACTTGGGAGCGAGCATGAACAGTGAAGGGGGGGAGGGGGGATGATGTCATCCCCCTTCAGTTAAGAAACAACCAGCTGGGAGGGGAACGCCCCTGGATTTCAGGAACTGAGAGAATCAAGCTTCAAGAAAACAGCCGAACTGATGAAGCGACACACCCCCTTTAAGGGCAAACAAGCGCCACAAGCGTTCACAGGTCGAGTGTGGTACTGCAGCTTATCCCTATTCACTTCAATAGAGCCGTACCAGATGCAACCCATGGAACGGTATGGCGCTGGTGGATAAAAGCGGCCATGTTTTTAGAATCTTCTATACCTATGGCCTCTTATACAGAAAGCCTGGCATCTATTGGGCAACTGGTCGCCAACTCCAGTCCTGCAGAGACTTGCAGGATCGTGTTGAAAAACTAAAAATCGGACCGCTCCGTGCACTTCTGCAAGACGAAATTGGGATTTTTTTCGGGAGTTTAAATGTGTTCCTGGTGACAAGTCTACCTCCCATCAATGGAAGCCAGAGATCCTACAGCAGTAGCAGACCACCACAAATCTATAACAGTGGGCATGATGGGAGTTGTAGTCTACTCTGAGGAGAGCAGGGAGCCGGCGGCCGCTGGAGAGTTAACGCTTCAGCTGGAAATTTCCACTCTTCCAGGAGAGGAGAGGAAAGAAAACCTCTCCGGGTATAAACATGGAGGCCGCGCTCCCCCGGTGCCCAGCGCTCTGTGTGTAAACAGCCCCATTGTTCTGCTCCGCACTGACTGCAGGCGGCGGCGCGCTCCCAGACACCGCGGCCATGTTGGGTTTTTAACCCCTTCGCCGTCACACCATTTGGGGGCTTTCTTGCCATTTTTTGGAACCACAATTTTGGGGCACAAGCCGGCAATTTATTGATTTTTTGCAATTTTTTTTTTTTTTGGGGTGGATTATTTTTCTTCAATACTTTAAAGGGGTTGTCTCACTACAAGGATCTTACAAAAACAAGTCGCTTTGTAATATGTGTCCATTACATTGTCCTACCTATTCCTAGATATCCCCTCTTGTATGGGCTGCATCAGCTCCTCAGGTCGCTATCGCTACAGACCTGTTCGATCTCTCCTGATAGACTGCCAGCGCTGGTCGCTATAGCTACAGACCTGTGTGATCTCTCCTGATAGGCTGCCGGCACTGGTCGCTATAGCTACAGATCTGTTCTGTCTCTCGATAGGCTGCCAGCGCTGGTCGCTATAGCTACAGACCTGGTGATTTTCTCCTGATAGGCTGCCATGCGGGTCGCAAAAAGCTACAGATGTGTTCTCTCTCTCCTGATAGGCTGCCAGCGCTAGTCGTTATAGCTACAGACCTGTTTGATCCATCCTGATAGGCTGCCAGCACTGGTTGCTATAGCTACAGACCTGTTAGATCTCTCCCGATAGGCTGCCAGCACTGGTCACTATAGCTAAAGACCTGTTTGATCTTCCTGATGGGCTGCCAGCACTGGTTGCTATAGCTACAGACCTGTTTGATCTTCCTGATAGGCTGCCAGCACTGGTCGCTGTAGCTACAGACCAGGCTTCTAATGCAGCCCAGTAGAAACCAGTAAACACGTCCCTGAATTCAAAGCGAATCCAAGAAAATAGGACGAATGAATGTAGTGAGACAACCCTTTTAATAAAAAAAAAAAATTTATTAGAAGTTATTACATTATCACAAAAAAAAAAAAAATCATTATTAACTACTAAACAAAAAAATTACTTTAAATACAAAAGTAAAAAAAAATTTTAAAAAAAAAATTTTTTTTTTAATTTTTTATTTATTTATTATTTTTTTAATTAAAAAGAAAATTCATTTTGTGGGTTCCAACAGGGCACCGACAAAAACCCCCCGGGGGGGAACCTTTTTTTTTCCGGGCTGCCTCCATAGTGACAGCACCCCAACTTCGTGTCCCGGAGCGGGTTGACCATGGCGACTACATGATGCAGCCTCCCTGCACAGAGCTGGGATCAGGCTCCACTACAGCATTGACCTCACAGCGTCCGAGCGTTCGACATTACAGCGCTGCAGGTCATGTGCGCACAACAGCAGCGCCAGTGTGAACACGTTTATAACTATAGGACCCCCCCACCCCCCAAAGGAAACAAAGGAAACCCAAAAAGGGCCGGGCCCCCAAGTCACCCTATTCTTTCTGGTTGGGAGTCACTTTTACATCCCTTACTTTTCCCGTACTGAAACCGAAATTACATCCGTATTTTACTCCAGCCTGCACTCCCCTATTCTGCTGTGTCCCGTCCCCTGTTTACATACTTTACTTATCCCGTACTGATCCTGATTTACATCCTGTATTTACCTCCAGACGCGCTCAAATATTCGGCTGGGGGAGTAAATTTTACATTTCAATTTCTTTTCCTGTAACGAAACCTGAGTTTTCATCCCTTTTATTATCCTCCAAGCTGCAAATTCCCCCTATTCTGCTGGTGCAGTCCCCGTACATTTCATTACTTATCCTGTACTGATCCTGATTACATCCCCGGGAAATTTTCCTCCAGAGCTGCACTCCCCAAATTTTTCTGGGGGGCCGTCACTGTATAAAAATTAAATTTATCCTGGGACTGATCCGGTTTCCTCCTTTTTTATCTCCAAAGCGCACTCACTATTCGCTGGGCGTCACTGTTCATACATTACTTATCCGTGTACTGATCCTGAGTTACACCTGGTATTATCCTCCAGAGCTGCCGCTCTACTAGTTGCTGGTGTCAGGTCACTGTGACATACATTTCTACCCTGTCTGATCCGGATTACATCCTGTATTATCCTCCAAGCTGCGCTCACGTATTTCTGCTGTGCAGTCACTGGTTCAACATTACTTACCTGTAGCTGATCCTAGAGTTACATCCTGTTATTATACGCCAGAGCAGCGCTCATGTATTCTGCTGGTGCAAGTCACTGTACAGTACATTACTTATCCTGTACTGATCCTGAGATACAACCCTGTAATATGCCTCCCCAGAGCTGCACTCACTATTCTGCTGGTGCAGTCACTGTACATACATACTTTATTCTGTTCTGATCCTTATTTACATCCTTTATTATGCCTCCAGAGCTGTCACTCACTATTCTGCTGGTGCAGTCACTGTGTACATACATTACTTATCCGTGTACTGGATCCGAGTTACATCCAGTATTATCCTCTCAGAGCTGCGCTTCAACTATTCTGCTGGTGCCGTCACTGTGTACAAACATTACATATCCTGTACTGATCCTGAGTTACTTCCCTGTAGTATCCTCCAGAGTGCCTCACTATTCTGCTGGTGCAGTCTCTGTAGCATACAGTACTTATCCTGGCCTATCCTGATTACATCCTTGTATCCTCCGAGAGCTGCGCTCACTAATACTCTGTGCAGTCAGCTGCACATAGCATTACTACCTGTAGCGATCCTGAGTTACATCCTGTAATCCTCCAGAGCTGGCACTCACTATTCTGCTGGTGCAGTCACTGGACAACATTACTTTATCCTGCGCTGATCCTGAGTTAACATCCTGGTATTATCCTCCAGATCAAGCACTCACTATTCTGCAGGTGCATCCACTGTACCTACATCGAGTCGCAGTCCGCTCCATATAAGCTGATGCTTTGCCCTCCATCCCCCCCCCCCCCACGTGCTCTTATCTCACATTTCGGCTGAGAGGAAGAGGACGCGTTTCGCAGCTCTCGGCACAACACTTTGCATCCTGTTGACAGTGATAGAACCCAGTGGTGGAAAAACAAAGCGAAAACTGAGCAAAATAAAAAAAAAAAAAAGCCCCTTCTGTCACCCCGTCACGGCTCACTCCCAAAATCCGAGCTACGGGGGGGGAGCACACACAAGGCGATAACCATTCGTGAGTCGGAACCCAAAACCCCCCGACTCCCGACTCCCTTTCCCAAACCCCCGCCCGCCCCCCCGCGCATGTTTAAGGAAAACTTTACTGTATAAAAGGTCACCCGGCTTTTTATCCCCTTTATGATACAATAACAACTTTTTGGGTAAAACAGACATGCCCAAAAAAAAGGGAAAAAATGTTTTGATCTTTTAACACTTGGGGTAGGGGAAAAAAAATTTTTTATTTGTACCAAGTCCATCGCACAACATTGGGAAGTTAGAAGGACCGGGATAGTTTTGGGGGGAGACTGTTTAAAATTATCAAGCCCAGAAGGTTCGGCAGAGCAAAAAAACCCAAAAGGGGATTCCCAAATACTAACAAAAGAATACAAATCAACTTTTGAATTTAGGAAAAAAACTAAAATCATTACAGGAAAAAAATCTCAGAACTAGCAATCAAAATTACTTGAAAGTCAATTTTGTATAAGATCGGTAAAGATGACTGTATAAAAAAATTACTAGCCTCATGTCAAAGCTGTAGTGGAGGTGAAATGGACCCTGAAAGCACAAGTTCAAACTTTGGGTTACCTTTTGCTTGCGTGTAAAATATATTTATTGGAAGCTTTAAAAAACCCCAAAAAAATTTGTAAATATAAAAAACACTGCGGAACATTTTGGGGGTTCGAATTTTTTCTGAGAAATATAGCCCCATCAGACCTGCATACTGACCTCACTCTGCTCTTATTTCCAGCTGAGAAGCCTCTCTACACTAACTTGGGGGGGGAAACGGTGACCACAGGGGAACACCTTAAAATGTCAGGGAAAAGGGAATTCCCCTCGCCACTTAAAATTTTGAAAAAGGTTGATTTTCCCTTTTTTTTTTTAAGCGGGTGAAACATTTTGGAAATCTGTTTCCGGGGGGAGGGGATCTTTTCCCTGGGCAGCCTTTGGCCTGCCCCGCATAAAATTTAAACCCTCATGTGTGAGTGAAGAAGGGGAGCAGTACACGGCCGGGGACCCAATTCCTCTTGCTTTTTGATCGAATTTTACGGCCCCAAACTTTTATATATTTGGATCGGATCGCCCCACTTTTGCGACTCCACCCTGGGGGATAACATGTGGCTGCCACTTGTTGCTGCTTGTTCCTCCAGACCCAAATAAAAAATTCTGCTGGGTATTGATCATTGCTTCCCCAACTTGCACATCCCAGGCAGCATTAAAACTGCAGTCTGGTGCTTGTAGTGTACACACAGGTTGGACTCCTGCAGATATAGCAGAATTATGAGTGCAGCTCTGGCTGTAACTAGAGAAGGAGACAGGATGCAAATAGATGACTGGGGGGGATAAGCCGAGCCACACAACCAATTATATGAAGTGATGCTTAAGGGGCAAAGACGGGCAGAAACTTGTCCACAGCACTGACCCCCCCCGTGCCTGCTCCGTTCCTAAATTTGAAATTAAAAGGGAAAAGGAGAGATAACTCCTTTACCCGCCGGAATGACCGCCCTAAATGCTTCATCCTTCACCAGACACATGCCGCACCCAACAGAGCCCCGTCAACCTTTTTCCCATGTTGATTTCCATTCACTGCAAAAAGTAAAAAATCTAGACCCCTTTAATAGTGGTTTCCATTACTCAAGAAGCTAAACTTATCTATGACCCTTCTAATAGATGGTTTCCATTCACTGCCGGTAGCAGAAGCTAAAGCTGATCTATGACCCTTCTAATAGATGGTTTCCATTCACTGCCGGTAGCAGAAGCTAAAGCTGATCTATGACACCTTCTAATAGATGGTTTCCATTCAATGACAGTAGCAGAAGCTAAAGCTGATCTCAGACCCCTTCTATATGCGTTTATCCATTCAATTTCAAGAAGCAAGAGATGAATAATCTCGGACCCAATCCGAATAAGTGTTTCCCATCACTTACATAGACACAAGCAAAAGCCGGACACAGACCCCACTTCTAATGTGGTTTCCATTCACTGCAAGAAGCTAAAGCTGATCTATGACCCTTCTAATAGATGGTTTCCATTCACTGCATAGCAGAAGCTAAAGCTTATCTATGACCCTTCTAATAGATGGTTTCCATTCACTGCAAGTAGCAGAAATAAAAGCGGATCTCAGACCCCTTCTAATAGATGGTTTCCATTCACTGCAAGAAGCTAAAGCTGATCTATGACACCTTCTAATAGATGGTTTCCATTCACTGCCAGAAACTAAAGCTGATCTATGACCCTTCTAATAGATGGTTTCCATTCACTGCTGGTAGCAGAAGCTAAAGCTGATCTATGACCCCTTCTAATAGATGGTTTCCATTCACTGCCGGTAGCAGAAGCTAAAGCTGATCTATGACCCCTACTAATAGATGGTTTCCATTCACTGCCGGTAGCAGAAACTAAAGCTGATCTATGACCCTTCTAATAGATGGTTTCCATTCACTGCCAGAAACTAAAGCTGATCTATGACCCTTGTAATAGATGGTTTCCATTCACTGACCGTAGCAGAAGCTAAAGCTGATCTATGACCCCTTCTAATAGATGGTTTCCATTCACTGCAAGAAGCTAAAAGCTGATCTATGACCCTTCTAATAGATGGTTTCCATTCACTGCCAGAAACTAAAGCTGATCTATGACCCCTGCTATTAAATGGTTTCCATTCACTGCAAGTCACTGAATCCTGAACACGCTGCAAGTTCAATGCAGAGTAAGTGAAGGGAAGCAAACCGTCCTGCCCTCGCCTACCCCACCCCCTCCCCCTGCTGCAGCGTCTGGGGCGCAGGGATGGTCATAATAATCTGCATCGCACTTTAGAGGCCATAAGAACGAATAAGAGCCACTCCCACCAGTCATCAATGCAGTCCTCCTGGACTGAGCAATGATACAGGTCACCTGCACCGATCCTTCCCTGTGCTGATCACTCGTTACAGTGTGTTCTGCTTATTGCATGATATAGACTGGATGCAGTAGTAACAAACCTTCAGCTGTGAGAGCAGTGAGGTCTGTAGGGTGGTTAAACTGGAGAGAACACAAGCCCACCGAGCCTGAGCGATACCTGCAGCAGGGGCAAGGAGACTGGAGAGAGAACAAGCCCACCGAGCCCGAGTGATACCTGCAGCAGGGGCAAAGAGACTGGAGAGAAAAAGCCCACCGAGCCCGAGTGATACCTGCAACAGGGGCAAGGAGACTGTTGAGAGAACAAGCCCACCGAGCCTGAGCGATACCTGCAGCAGGGGCAAGGAGACTGTGGAGAGAACAAGCCCACCGAGCCCGAGTGATACCTGCAGCAGGGGCAAGGAGACTGGAGAGAGAACAAGCCCACCGAGCCCGAGTGATACCTGCAACAGGGGCAAGGAGACTGGAGAGAGCACAAGCCCACCGAGCCCGAGTGATACCTGCAGCAGGGGCAAGGAGACTGTGGAGAGAACAAGCCCACCGAGCCCGAGTGATACCTGCAGCAGGGGCAAGGAGACTGTGGAGAGCACAAGCCCACCGAGCCCGAGTGATACCTGCAGCAGGGGCAAGGAGACTGGAGAGAACAAGCCCACCGAGCCCGAGTGATACCTGCAACAGGGGCAAGGAGACTGGAGAGGGGCAAGGAGACTGTGGAGAGAACAAGCCCACCCAGCCCGAGTGATACCTGCAACAGGGGCAAGGAGACTGGAGAGAACAAGCCCACGAGCCCGAGTGATACCTGCAACAGGGGCAAGGAGACTGGAGAGCACAAGCCCACCGAGCGATACCTGCAACAGGGGCAAGGAGACTGTGGAGAGAACAAGCCCACCGAGCCCGAGTGATACCTGCAACAGGGGCAAGGAGAATGAGACTGTGGAGAGAACAAGCCCACCGAGCCCGAGTGATACCTGCAACAGGGCAAGGAGACTGGAGAGAGAGAACAAGCCCACCGAGCCCGAGTGATACCAGCAGCAGGGGCAAGGAGACTGTGGAGAGAACAAGCCCACCGAGCCCGAGTGATACCTGCAGCAGGGGCAAGGAGACGTGGAGGAGAACAAGCCCACCCAGCCCGAGTGATACTGCAACAGGGCAAGGAGACTGGAGAGAGCACAAGCCCACCGAGCCCGAGTGATACCTGCAGCAGGGGCAAGGAGACTGTGGAGAGAACAAGCCCACCGAGCCCGAGTGATACCTGCAGCAGGGGCAAGGAGACTGGAGAGAGAACAAGCCCACCGAGCCCGAGTGATACCTGCAACAGGGGCAAGGAGACTGGTGAGAGCACAAGCCCACAAAGCCCGAGTGAAACCTGCAGCAGGGGCATGGAGACTGGAGAGAGAACAAGCCCACCGAGCCAGAGTGATACCTGCAGCAGGGGCAAGGAGACTGGAGAGAACAAGCCCACCGGAGCCCGAGTGATACCTGCAGCAGGGGCAAGGAGACTGGAGAGAACAAGCCCACCGAGCCCGAGTGATACCTGCAACAGGGGCAAGGAGACTGGAGAGAGAACAAGCCCACCTAGCCTGAGCGATACCTGCAGCAGGGGCAAGGAGACTGGAGAGAGCACAAGCCCACCGAGCCCGAGTGATACCTGCAACAGGGGCAAAGGAGGACTTGGAGAGAGAACAAGCCCACCGAGCCCGCGTGATACCTGCAACAGGGTCAAGGAGACTGGAGAGAGAACAAGCCCACCGAGCGCGAGTGATACCTGCAACTGGGGCAAGGAGACTGTGGAGAGAACAAGCCCACCGAGCCCGAGTGATACCTGCAACAGGGGCAAGGAGACTGGAGAGAACAAGCCCACCGAGCCCGAGTGATACCTGCAACAGGGGCAAGGAGACTGTGGAGAGAGAACAAGCCCACCGAGCCCGAGTGATACCTGCAGCAGGGGCAAGGAGACTGGAGAGAGCACAAGCCCACCGAGCCCGAGTGATACCAGCAGCAGGGGCAAGGAGACTGTGGAGAGAGAACAAGCCCACAGATCCCGAGTGATACCTGCAGCAGTCGCAAGGAGACTGGAGAGAACAAGCCCACCGAGCCTGAGTGATACCTGCAACAGGGGCAAGGAGACTGGAGAGAACAAGCCCACCGAGCCCGAGTGATACCTGCAACAGGGGCAAGGAGACTCTTGTTAAACCCACGTGGCACGACAAGTGCATCAATGCTCAGTGCCCAAGAGTAGAGGACGGCCATACCAATGGAACAAGGGTCATTCAGCAACATCAGGAGGGGCCTTGTTACCTTAGTTCCTCTGAGCATCTTCTACTCCTGCACAACACACGGCCCAAGAAGTGGCAAAGCCAATGTAAACCCCTTCCCAGAATGGGTTGCTGGGTGTGGGGCAAGAGTCCAGGAGCGTTCCCAGCAGACAGCCTGGCCACCACATCCTGTCAAGTTCTGCAGGCCTCCTCTACTCTGACAGAAGAAACACAGAAGTATAATCAGTAATGCTAAAGGGGTCGTCTCACTACAGGGATCGTTGCTTTTTATGTTAAAGATCTTGCAGAAACAAGTCACTTTGCAATATGTGTCCATTAACAGCGTCCTACTTATTCCTAGATATCCCCTCTTGTATGTGCTGCATCAGCTCCTGTGGTCGCTATAGCTACAAACCTGTTCCTTCTCTCCTGATAGGCTGCCAGTCTGTCTTGATAGGCTGCCAGTGCTGATCGCTATAGCTACAGACCTGTTTGATCTCTCCTTAGGCTGCCAGTGCTACTCGCTATAGCTACAGACGTGTTCGGTCTCTCCTTAGGCTGCCAGTGCTACTCGCTATAGCTACAGACGTGTTCGGTCTCTCCTGATAGGCTGCCAGCACTGGTTGCTATAGCTACAGACCTGTTCGGTCTCTCCTGATAGGCTGCCAGCACTGGTTGCTATAGCTACAGACCTGTTCCATCTCTCCTGATAGGCTGTCAGCACTGGTTACTATAGCTACAGACCTGTTTGATCTCTTCTGATAGGCTGCCAGCACTGGTTGCTATAGCTACAGACCTGTTCGATCTCTCCTGATAGGCTGCCAGCGCTGGTTGCTATAGCTACAGACCTGGCTTCTACTGCAGCCTAGGAGAAGCCAGTAAACACGCCCCTTAAATCCAAGTGAAACTAAGAAAACAGGACTGTGGTAACATGAATCAATGTAGTGAGACAAGCCCTTTAAATACAAAATAAGAAAAAACAGTAAGGGTATGTTTACACGGCCGAATTTGACGCCTTTTAGGACGGCCTTCTCAAAAACAGCTTTAAAAAAAAAAGAAAAGACTGTACAAATTTCCAGTTCAATTCCATTGATTCCTATGTAAAACTACGTCCTCATTCATGACACTTTTTTTTTTTTCTTTTTTAATTATTCCTTATTTTTCGCTCTGAAAAATAAGTGAAAATTTGAGCGTCAGTATAAAAAACCACGAGTCTTAAAAACCTCATGAAAAACTCGCCTGAAAACTATGCCAGACGAAGCGGTTTTCAGACAAGTACTGTATTTAAAGCGGATTACGCTGAAAAATAAGCGTCCAAAACAGCCGCGAGAACCTTGACCGCGTCAAAATCCTCATTGAACTGTATCGTTGAAGACCGCGTCGGACGGCACATTTTTTTGTGGATTTTGAAGTCTTTTTTTTATTTTTATAGGTGGATTCAGTCAGAAAACGAGTCTTACCCATTTCTATGGGATTTTGGACATGGATCCGACATAGAAACATTTGGGACTTTTTTTTAGGACTTGAAAGACTGAACATGTTCTAAGTTTTTTTGTGTTTTTTTTTAACACCCCCCCCCCCCCCCCCCCCAAAAAAAACCAAAAAAAACAAAACAGCGGCTTTGAAATCCGACTTCAAGAATATCCGGGTCGTTTGGACTACAACTCAGACTTTCAACTGAGGTCTATGGGGTCGGCTTATAGTCGGATTTGTAGGGTTTTTTAAAAAAAAAAAACAAAAAAAAAAAAACCTGAATCCACATGTAAATCTGACAGGAATTGTTTGTTGTGTGGACGGACCTGTCCACACCACGAGGATTTCAAGTAGGAACCCACGTCTAAAACCGTCAAGTAAATCATCCCCGCTGACCTCAATGGCAAATACGCTTTGTAGTCCTTACAACCTATTTTCACCATTGGTTTTTAAGAGTAAACTAAAAAAAATTAAAAAAATTTGAATATCTTCCGTCATACGCCACTGAAATACGCTGGAAAATCTACCAATGAGGTCAAAAAGATGTTAAAAATACATATGTAAAATGAGGGAGGGGGGGGGGGTTTCCATGTCACTTTGGAGGCAGATCATGCATCAAAAAACCCATAAAAATGAATGGGAATGTAAATCCAGCAAAGAAAAAAAAAAAAAAAGAAGAAAGCACCAAAATCTACATGAAATTGAACTTTTTTTTTTTTTTTTTTTTTAGAAGTACAATCCTACATACAAAGTTTACTGCTGATTTTCATTCATTGATTGTTATGGCGGGCACATTTTCAGGCAGGTTTTTAAATAGTGTACACCCCCCTGGCAGTCATACTGCTCCCCCATCAGATAACGTCTGTCACTCTGACGCCCCCATTCGGGATGGGTGTTGCTGAACATTGACCTTTTCCAGGCACAAACAATTCAAAAAAAGTGAGAGATGAGTAGCCAGGGTCAAGAGGGGCCATCTGCTGAGCCTCAGGGTCAGTGACCACCCAATGCCTCCAGACCCACACTGTGAACTATGACGGGAATGTCCATTAAAAAAAGGTGAACACATTGGGATGTATAATGCACGGTTTCCCAGCAATGACGCTGTGTGAACGTACGCCGGGAGCTGCGGCCGGAGCCCTCTGCAATAGAAGACCTTCTGCAGAAGAACCGGAGATAATCCTGCAGACACTCACAGCCCAAATGCCTACAGAGTTTAAAGGGGCCATCTCACTTTACACAATGATGGCATATTACTAGGATATGACCCCTCAGCTATCTCCAAAATGAGCCTTGAAACCTATGGGAGAATCCCGACCACCTCTCCGTTCTGAATGTTCTATACCAGGCATCCTCAAACTGCGGCCCTCCAGCTGTTGGGAAACTACAACTCCCATCATGCATTTATATAATCTATAACAGTGGGAATGATGGGAGTTGTAGTTTCACAACAGCTGGAGGGCCGCAGTTTGAGGATGCCTGTTCTATACTATGAATTCTCATTCATATCTATGGGAGAATCCCGACCACCTCTCTATTCTGAATGTTCTATACTCTGAATTCTCATTCATGTCTATGGGAGAGTCCCGACCATCTCTCTATTCTGAATGTTCTATACTCTGAATTCTCATTCATATCTATGGGAGAATCCCAACCACTTTTCCGTTCTGAAACTTTCTATACTCGGAACTCTCATTCATGTCTATGGGAGAATCCCGACCACCTCTCCATTCTGAACTCTCATTCATATCTATGGGAGAATCCCAACCACTTTTCCGTTCTGAAACTTTCAATACTCTGAATTCTCATTCATGTCTATGGGAGAATCCCGACCACCTCTCCATTCTGAACGTTCTATACTCGAAATTCTCATTCATATCTATGGGAGAGTCCCGACCACCTCTCCATTCTAAAACGTTCTATACTCGGAATTCTCATTCATGTCTATGGGAGAATCTCGACCACCTCTCCATTCTAAAACGTTCTATACTCGGAATTCTCATTCATGTCTATGGGAGAATCTCGACCACCTCTCCATTCTGAATGTTCTATACTCGGAATTCTCATTCATATCTATGGGAGAATCCCGACCACCTCTCCATTCTGTACTCGGAATTCTCATTCATGTCTATGGGAGAGTCCCGACCAACTCTCCGTTCTGAACATTCTATACTCGGAACTTTCATTCATGTCTATGGGAGAATCCCGACCACCTCTCTGTTCTAAACGTTCTATACTCAGAACTCTCATTCATATCTATGGGAGAATCCCGACCACCTCTCTGTTCTAAACGTTCTATACTCAGAACTCTCATTCATATCTATGGGAGAATCCCGACCACTTCTCTGTTCTGAACATTCTATACTCGAAACTCATTCATGTCTATGGGAGAATCCCAACTACCTCTCTGTTCTGAATACTCTATATTCAGAACTCTCATGTTTATGGGAGAACCTGAAAACGATATTTGGTCTGCACATCCCAAACATTTTTTTGAAACAAAATAGCATAGGTGCGCACTGGTGTGGCCGTGACATACAAACACTGTCCAATATCAGCAGTACACTACTAGCACTAAAAAAAAAAGGAGCACAGAAATTTTTGGACAAGTATTTGTGCTACTTATAATACATGAAAAATGTTGATTTTCTTCGTTCACATTATTGTGAACAGCAAAAATTCCAAGGTTCTTTTTGATAGTTTTTTTTTAGTGCTACTAGTGTGCTGCTGATATTAGATTGTATTTGTATGGGAGAATCCTGACCACCTCTCCATTCTGAACATTCGAAACTCGAAATTCTCATTCATGTCTATGGGAGAATCCCGACCACCTCTCCGTTCTATACTCGAAATTCTCATTCATGTCTATGGGAGAATCCCGACCGCCTCTCCATTCTGAACATTCTATACTTGGAACTCTCATTCATGTCTATGGGAGAATCCCGACCACCTCTGTTCAGAACGGAGAGGTATTCGGGACTCGTATAAGAGATTGGTGCAGAAGCCAGAGGTGGGACCCAGGTCTATCAGACACAGAAGGCATCTCCTAGCACTGTCTAAAGTAAGACAACCCCTTTAAGTATAATCTATAGAACTATACATATCAGACGATGGTTTTTGACCAATCAGGGCATACAAGGCCCATTCGGGCATGCGGTATAGTGTATGGATCAGGGGCCCGGCCCTTGTGGCTTGTTCCTGTCACCTGTGTACACAGCGTATGTATTTGTGCAGTAAAGATTCATGCAAATACTGCAATCTCCTCACTGTGGAATCGGATGCACAGAAATAGTCAGAAACGTCTTCAACCTCCATCCATCAATATAGGAGGCCGACCACCAACTACCCACAAAGACGTCCACCTCTGAAGACCACGCATGATGCTGCAAAGCCACAGAGACCTGCAACAAATCCCCAACACACGAGCCCGCCCAACACAGAGGTCAAAGAGTAACAGCAGAGCATGCTGGGAGCTGTAGTCTGACAATAGCTTAGAGACACTTTAATTGGTTAAAGGACCACCAAGGCTGCAGTAAGCTTTCCGGACCCTTTGACCTATTTTACCCAAACATAGGGCCTTTTGTAAGAAAGTCCTTGTCACCCATGGCAACCAGAGCTCCGCTTACATTTCTTTGTCGGTCATAGCAACCAATCAGAGCTCAGCTTACATTTCTGTGCTGGACAAAGCAACCAATCAGAACTCAGCTTTCATTTCCGTGCCGCACAAAGCAACCAATCAGAACTCAGCTTTCATTTCTGTGCTGGACATAGCAACCAAAGCTCGGTTTCCATTTCTGTGTTGGCCGCAGCAACCAATCAGAGCTCGGCTTTCATTTCTGTGCTGGCCGTAGCAACCAACCAGAGCTCAGCTTTCATTTCCGTGCTGGACATAGCAACCAACCAGAGCTCAGCTTTCATTTCCGTGCTGGACATAGCAACCAACCAGAGCTCAGCTTTCATTTCCGTGCTGGACATAGCAACCAACCAGAGCTCAGCTTTCATTTCTGTGCTGGACATAGCAACCAACCAGAGCTCAGCTTTCATGGACATAGCAACCAACCAGAGCTCAGCTTTCATGGACATAGCAACCAACCAGAGCTCAGCTTTCATGGACATAGCAACCAACCAGAGCTCAGCTTTCATGGACATAGCAACCAACCAGAGCTCAGCTTTCATGGACATAGCAACCAACCAGAGCTCAGCTTACATTTCTGTGCTGGACATAGCAACCAACCAGAGCTCAGCTTACATTTCTGTGCTGGACATAGCAACCAACCAGAGCTCAGCTTACATTTCTGTGCTGGACATAGGAACCAACCAGAGCTCAGCTTACATTTCCGTGTTTGCCATAGCAGCCAATCAGAACTCAGCTTTCATTTCTTCGACTGCTCTGGAAAAATGAAAGCTGCGCACCGATTGGTTGCTAAGGGCAACAAGGACAGTCTTGCGCTCAGACAGTTTTTGTAAATGAGACCCAGATTTTATTTTTATTTTTTTTACAAAACCAGTTACTTGGAGTCATCTGGGGCCCCGAGTTGCAACAGTCAATGGTATCGGACAGATGTGGTTTTTCTGTAGTGGCTCAATCATCAATAATCTAAGGCACGACTGATCAGGGGTGGGCAGCTATGGCATTTTTTTGCATATGGCTGCCTATTGACATTGCACATCTCCCTGTCAACTGTCACTTGCACTTACCAACGGCGTCAAAAAGACAAAAAAAAAAAACACACAAACTAAACAACAAAAAAACACTCAAAACATGAACACTCTCCCAGTGCTCAGTGGTGAGGGCCGGCTCCAAACCTACACCCAAAGTTATGCAGAGCCTCCGGCGCGGGTTCTGTCCAAAATTAGGGATAAATATAGATCCGCAACTACCAGGAGGGCGGGTATATACAGGGGGAAGTATACACCGTGCAGGGGTGTAGACAGGGGGAGGTGGCTCCGGTATACACGAGGTGGGGGGTGAGGGAAGGGCCGGCGTTATACAGGGGAGAGAGGAGGGCTGGCCTATAATGCTAGTGGGGCTGCGGCGGACGGGATACACAGAGCCCAGAGAAGGGGCGCAGGCGTATACACACACTACACAGAGCGGGGGCGCCGGCGTATACACTACACAGGGCATGTGTAGATAGATAAATGAGGCCAATGAGTGCATGTATATGTGTGTATGTATATGCGTGTGTATACGGTATACACACAGAGAGAGGGGGTGCAGGCGTATACACACACGGAGATAGGGGGTGCACGCGTATACACACACGGAGAGAGAGGGGGTGCAGGCGTATACACACACAGAGGGGAGGGGGGCAGGTAGTAATACAAACCAATGCAGAGCGTGAGGGTGCGGCATATATTGAGGAGGGGGCATGTGTAGATAGATAAAAGGGGCCAATGCGTGCGTGTATGTGTGTGCGTGCATATATGTGAGTGTATAGATACATACACACAGATGAGGCAGGTATAAGATGGGGCAAGTATATGAGGGGGTTGATATACAGTATATACACAGATGGGGGAAGGTATACGGTATATACAAAAAAATGGGGCAGGTATATGAGGCTGGTATACGGTATATGCACAGAGATGGGGCAGGTATATAAAATGGCGGTGGTATACATACCGATGGTGCAGGTATATAATATGAGGCTGGTATATGGTATATACACACAGATCAGGCAGGTATAAGATGGGGCAAGTATATGACGGGGTTGGTATACAGTATATACACAGATAGGGCAGGTATACGGTATATACAAAAAGATGGGGCAGATATATGAGGCGGCTGGTATACGGTATACACAGATGGGGCAGGTATATGAGGCTGGTATACGGTATATACACAGATGGGGCAGGTATATAATATTAGGCGGCTTGTATACGGTATATACATACAGATGGGGGAGATATCTAATATGGGGGGTGGTATACGGTATATACACACAGATGTGGCAGATATATAATATGAGGCGGCTTGTATACGGTATATACATACAGATGTGGCAGTAATATAATATGGGGGGCTGTATACGGTATATACCAACAGATGGGCTAGATATATAAATATGGAGGGGTGTATACGTATATACATACAGATGGGGCAGGTATATAATATGGGGGGTGGTATACGGTATATACCCACAGATGGGGCAGGTATATAATATGGGGGGGGTATACGGTATTTGCACACAGATGGGACAGATATAGAATATGGGGGGGGGTATACGGTATATACCCACAGATGGGGCTGATATATAATATGGGGGGTGATATACCGTATATACACACAGATGTGGCAGGTATATAATATGGGGGTTGGTATACGGTATATACCCACAGATAGGGCAGGTATATAATATGGGGGTGGTATACGGTATATACCCACAGATGGGGCAGGTATATAATATGGGGGGTGGTATACGGTATATGCCCACAGATGGGGCAGATATATAATATGGGGGGTGGTATACGGTATAATCCCACAGATGGGGCAGATATATAATATGGGGGGTGGTATACGGTACATACACACAGATGGGGCAGATATATAATATGGGGGTGGGTATACGGTATTTACCCACAGATGGGGCAGGTATATAATATGAGTGGTGGTATACGGTATATACATACAGATGGGGCAGTTATATAATATGCGGCGGCTTGTATACGGTATATACATACAGATGGGGGAGATATATAATATGGGGGGTGGTATACGGTATATACACACAGATGGGGCCGATATATAATATGGGGGGAGTATACGGTATATGCCCACAGATGGGGCAGATATATAATATGGGGGGCGGTATACGGTATAAACACACAGATGGGGCAGATATATAATATGGGGGTGGGTATACGGTATTTACCCACAGATGGGGCAGGTATATAATATGGGGGTTGGTATACGGTATATATCCACAGAGATGGGACAGGTATATAATATGGGGGTGGTATACGGTATTACCCACAGATGGGGCAGATATATAATATGGGGGGCGGTATACGGTATATACCCCCAGCTGGGGCAGGTATATAATATGGGGGGGTGGTATACGGTATATACCCACAGATGGGGCAGGTATATAATATGGGGGGTGGTATACGGTATATACCCACAGATAGGGCAGGCATATAATATGGGGGTGGTATACGGTATATACACAGAGATGGGTGAGGTATATAATATGAGGGGGGGTGCAGGCAGCATTTTTGGCCTCCCGCACGCCCCCTCCTCACCACTCAACCTGACCCCTGATAATTCATGAGCTGATAAAACGTTCCAGTGCCTCAGTCTGTAACAGGAGGAAGGCGCGGAGCATGTGTGCAGCGTATAGATGTGCTGGGCGATATACCAGCAGCACAAAGCATCCTGGGAGGGGAGACTGTAAACACACGGCCGTCAATGAATGGAGGAGCTTGTTGCACAGATGACAGCGTGCCAGGGCCGGGCGCGCGCCTCCTGCCTTCCTGCACCCGCTGCCTCCTACCTGTCCAAGAAGGGGGAGGGGAACCAAAACAAAAACATTCCCAGACCGTGATAAACCCACAGCACTGCCGGGACCTAAACTCACTACCATAGCCTAGCACAGCAGGTGCAGAACTACAACTCCCAGCATGCCCTGCGACAGCTACAAACCGAGGAGGAGCAGATTTCACTACAGCTCTATGTACAGCAGATACAGTGACCCAACATCCAGCAAGTAGAGAGCCCAGTGCCGGCCGGCGGGCGCCCATCGTCTGCTGCCAGCGCCCGCCCCCGAGGGGTGCACCCCACAGATCCCGCCCCCCGGACACAACCCCAGACAGGGCTACAGTCTGCCGGAGACGGGGTGTATACGGCCCAGCACAGGGTGTACAGGAACGCCCAGTGTAAACACTCCCCTCCTCAGATCACCCCCATCTTTCCTAATCACATGCCCCCCCCCAGTATTTCTTACTGCACTGTAACCCAGGGCTCTTACATCTTCTTACCTCCCTACAGCTCCCCCCTCCCCCTCCCTGTGCACCCCCTCCAAAACCCTACATTATGACTCCCCGGCCCCAACATTACTTCCCATCCTTCTCCCCATGTACACAGTGTGGCCCCCGACACTGCCCCCCTCCCTCTCCCACCCGTGTGGCCCCCGACACTGCCCCCCTCCCTCTCCCACCCGTGTGGCCCCCGACATGCCCCCCTCCCTCCCACCGTTGTGGCCCCCGACACTGCCCCCTCCCTCTCCACCCTGTGGCCCCCGACACTGCCCTCCCCTCTCCCACCCGGGGCCCCCGACACTGCCCTCTCCCTCTCCCCCCTTGTGGCCCCCGACACTGCCTCTCCTCCCTCCCTGTGCCCCCGACATCTGCCTCCCTCCCTCCCTTGTGGCCCCCGACACTGCCCCCCTCCTCCCTTGTGGCCCCCCCGACACGCCTCCTCCCACTCCCTGTGGCCCCCCGACACTGCCTCCCTCCCCCCCTGTGGCCCCCGACACTGCCTCCCTCCCTCCCTGTGGCCCCCGACACTGCCTCCCTCCCTCCCTGTGGCCCCCGACACTGCCTCCCTCCCTCCCTTGTGGCCCCCGACACTGCCTCCCTCCCTTCCTGTGGCCCCCGCCACTGCCTCCCGCCCTCCACTGGCCCCTGACATTGCCTTTCCCTTGTGGCCCCTGACAGTGCCATTCCCTTGAGGACCCTGACATTGCCTTTCCCTTGTGGCCCCTGACATTGCCTTTCCCTTGTGGCCCTGACTTTGGGCCCCCCCCCCCCCCACCTCTCTGATCTGCCCCGGCTCCTGCCCCTCCCCCCTCTGATCTCCCCCGGCTCCTGCCCCTCCCCCGAGTGACAGCGCCCCCTCCCCGGCTGTCAGCGTCGCCCCCCGCCCCCGGGTACTCACACTCGGGGCAGCTGCAGCGGCGGGGCCCCCCTCCTCTGGAACACGCCGTCCACGAACACCCCATTCTTGCCCAGGCAGCGGAGGTAGAACTCCCCCCCGCCCTCCTCCTCGTCCCCGGCGGTGAAGATCTCCAGGTGGCGGCGGGAGATGAAGCTGGAGTGTCCCATGCTGACATCCACGGAGCCCTGCGACGAGTTCCGGCCTATGGTCACCGAGCGCTTCTTCATCAGGTACTCGAACTCTCGGCCCTCCAGCCGGGCCACCACCGACACCCCGCCGCTCATCACCACCGCCGCCATCTTGTCAGCACACACGGAGGGGAGGGAGGGGACGGACGGACGCACGCCCGGGGGCGGCTGACGGGAGCTCCGGGGACCGGCGGCGGCGGCGGCCAGCAAGAGAAAAGGAAAGGGGGAGGCGCAGCCTAACGTGAAGCGCACGCAGCCGACGGGCGGCAGCCAATAGGAGGAGCCGGCTGCGGAGACGTCACCGCGGGGGGCGGAGCCAGGCGCTGCTTGAGGAAACGTGCGCGGACTGGGAAGAGGTCACCGGGGGGCGGGGCTTGGGGGGTGGGTTAGGTTGAGGCGTGCGCAAGGCTTGTTCATGACAGCGGTGGGCGGGGCCGCGGCGGGTTTGGTTGTAGCGCACAGAGAGAGCGGCCTGGGCCCTGCAATGTGGACGGGAGGGGTTTAGTCTATCAACAGCATGGCCGGCCCGCTATCTCACCAAGCACGGCCACAACAACAACAACAAACCGCGCAGGAGGAGGAGGAGGCGGCTGCCACTGGCCGGCGCCTCATGTCAACGGCTCATGAATGAGCGGAATATGGCGGCACGTCTGACAGGAGATTACAGGACGAGTCAGGAATAGCACAACCGCTGACAGGAATACAGAGAAAGCGAGCAGGTCCGTCCGCAGCCACTAAAACAGGAGGAGGTGGCAGGATTACCTCAGAAGAAGTGGAGAGAAATAGGAGGGAGACTGGGAAGAAAGCACAAGGGGCAAACGGTTACCAAAGGAAGGTGAAATTATAGATACAATGTGAAGAAAACACAAAATAATCAAACTTTTACCTCAGAAACCGAGAAATTGTAATGATACTGTAAAAAAGAAGCACAATGGTCAAACATTTACCTCAGAAACCAAGTCAAATTATAGATACAATGTGAAAAAAGACAAAATAATCAAACATTTACCTCAGAAAGGTAAAATTATAGATACAATGTGAAAAAAAAAACACAAAACGGTCGTACATTTACCTCAGAAACCGAGAAATTGTAATGATACTGTAAAAAAAGAAGCCGAATGGTCAAACATTTACTTCAGAAAGGTAAAATTATAGATACAATGTGAAAAAAACACAAAATGGTTGTACATTTACCTCAGAAACCAAGTAAAATTATAGATACAATGTGAAAAAACACAAAATGGTCGTACATTTACCTCAGAAACCAAGTAAAATTATAGATACAATGTGAAAAAAACACAAAATGGTCGTAAATTTACCTCAGAAACCAAGTAAAATTATAGATACAATGTGAAAAAACACAAAATGGTCGTACATTTACCTCAGAAACCAAGTAAAATTATAGATACAATGTGAAAAAACACAAAATGGTTGTACATTTACCTCAGAAACCAGGTAAAATTATAGATACAATGTGAAAAAACCACAAAACGGTCGTACATTTACCTTAGAAACTGAGAAATTGTAATGTTACTGTAAAAAAGAAGCACAATGGTCAAACATTTACCTCAGAAACCAGGTAAAATTATAGTTACAGTGTGAAAAAAGCAAAATGGTCGTACGTTTACCTCAGAAACCGAGAAATTGTAATGATACTGTAAAAAAAGAAGCACAATGGTCAAACATTTACCTCAGAAACCAGTAAAATTATAGTTACAGTGTGAAAAAACTCAAAATGGTCGTACATTTACATCAGAAACCAGGTAAAATTATAGTCAGTGGTTGTACCGTTACCAGAGGAAGGTGAAATTTTAGTTACATGGTGAAAAAAACACAAAATGGTCGTACATTTACCTCAGAAACCGAGAAATTGTAATGATACTGTAAAAAAGAAGTAGAATGTTCATACATTTACCTCAGAAACTTAAAATTATAGTTACAGTGTGAAAAAAACGTAAAATGGTTGTACGTTTACCTCAGAAACCAAGTAAAATTATAGCTACAATGTGAAAAAACACAACGTGGTCGTACAGTTCCCTCAGAAACCAAGTAAAATTATTGATACAATGTGAAAAAACAAAAAATGGTCGTACATTTAGGCCGTGTTCACACAGCTTAGTCCCGACGGATTTGTGAGCCGTATTGAGCTCACAAATCCGCCGTGAATAAGGGGCGGGGCCGGAGCGCGGCGGGGACGCCGCTCCCGGCCCCATAGACAATGCATTGTTTACGGCGCGTCCGCCCGTAAATAATGTGCATGTCACTTTCTCCCCCCGCGGCGGATTTGCCGAGCGGGGAGGAGTGACGGAATCCACTGTTCTCTATGAGAGGAGTGGATTACCGTAATGACAGGGACGGATTGGCGCCGTACCGAAGCGCAAATCCGGCGCGGAGTACGGCGCCAATCCGTGCCCATATAAGCCGTGTGAACGAGGCCTTACCTCAGAAACCAAGTAAAATTATAGATACAATGTGAAAAAAACACAAAATGGTCAAACATTTACCTCAGAAACCGAGAAATTTTAATTACGCTATAGAAAAAAGCAAAATGGTCGTACATTTACCTCAGAAACCAGGTAAAATTATAGTTACAATGTGAAAAAAAACCACTAAATAGTCGTACATTTACCTCAGGGGTCACATTATAGTTACATTGTGAAAAAAGCCTGCAAACTAGTCATACATTTACCTCAGAAACCAAGTCAAATTGTAGCTATACTGTACAAAATAGCAAAATGGTCGTACATTTACCTCAGAAACGTGAAATTAACGTTATACTGTAAAATAAAATGCGAAATGATCACACATTTACCTCAGCTTCATGAAATTTTTGTTATATTTTGAAAAAGGTATACATTTACCTCAGAAGCTAAACATATAGTATGAAAACTTTCTTGGTCTAAGACTTTCTTTGTTGCCCCCAGCAACTAGTCAGAGCGCCCCTTTCATTTCATATAGTGCTCTGAAGAAATGAAAGGGGCACTGTGATTGGTTGCTATGGGCAACAAAGAAAGTCTTAGACCAAGACAGTTTTCATACATGTCCCCCATAGTTCATACATTTACCTCAGAAATGTAAAATGATAGTTACACTGTAAGAAAAAAGTAAAATATTCATATATTTACCTCAGAAACCAAGTATAATTGTAATTATACTATACAAAGAATAAAAATGATCATACATTTACTTCAGAAACATAAAATTAGTTACAATGTGAAAAAAATGCAAAATATACAGTAAGTTGTGCTATGAAAACAAAAGCAAAATAGTCATACAATTACCTCAGAAACAGAGAAATTGTTTCTTTTGAACAGAATATTTACAAAACCGTCAGACATTTACCTCAGAAACAGGAAATTATAGATAACCTTATATATCACAGAGCTCAGCTTCTCTCCCTCTATCATATAACCCTATATATCACAGAGCTCAGCTCTTCTCCTCTATCATATAACCCTATATATCACAGAGGTCAGCTTCTATCTCTATCATATTAACCACTATATATCACAGAGGTCAGCTCTCTCCTCTAATCATATATAACCCTGTATATCACAGAGCTCAGCTTCTCTCCTCTATCATATAACCCTATATATCACAGAGCTCAGCTTCTCTCCCTCTATCATATAACCCTATATATCACAGAGCTCAGCTCCTCTCCTCTATCATATAACCCTACATATCACAGAGCTCAGCTCCTCTCCTCTATCATATAACCCTATATATAATATAGCTCAGCGCCTCTCCTCTATCATATAACCCTCTATGTCACAGAGCTCAGCTCCTCTCCTCTATCATATAACCCTATATATCACAGAGCTCAGCCTCTCTCCTCTATCATATAACCCTATATATCACAGAGCTCAGCCTCTCTCCTCTATCATATAACCCTATATATCACAGAGCTCAGCTCCTCTCCTCTATCATATAACCCTATATATCACAGAGCTCAGCTCCTATCCTCTATCCTATAACCCTATATATCACATAGCTCAGCTCCTCTCCTCTATCATATAACCCTATATATTACAGAGCTCAGCGCCTCGACTCTATCTTTAACCCTATATGTCACACAGCTCAGCTCCTCTCCTCTATCATATAACCCTTATATCACAGAGCTCAGCCTCTCTCCTCTATCATATAACCTATATATCACAGAGCTCAGCTCTCTCCTCTATCATATATCCCTATATATCACAGAGCTCAGCTCCATCCTCTATCATATAACCCTATATATCACATAGCTCAGCTCCTCTCCTCTATCCTATAACCCTATATATCACAGAGCTCAGCGCCTCTCCTCTATCATATAACCCTACATATCTAGTATCTTAGTATCTTATTTGATGTTTTTTTATGATGGAAAAGCCTGTTGTATGATCATCAGTTATAGATACATCGGCAAAGGTTGGAACTGATGCGGATTTTTGTGCATATTATGTTTAGGATTTGTTTGTAAATTTTGTAAAGTTTGCTAAATTTTCTCTAAATTCTGCAGTTGAACCTTCAGATTGTGCAGATTTTCCCATTGAAGTCGATGTAGAAAAATCTGCAGTAAAATCTGCGATAAACACTCAACTAATCTGCGACAAACTGCGCAGCAGATTCGCCCAGTGTGAACATACCCTAAGGGCCACATGTATGAAAACGGTCTAGGTCTAAAATTCACTTTGGTGCCCATAGAATCCAATCAGAGCGCCCCTTTAAAGGGAACGTTTCATCAAAAAATGACTTATTGTTTAACGCACATTTTTAAACACATTTTTTAGGAATTTTTGGTTATTTTTTTTTTATTTTCCTTATCACTTTCAATATTTTTTTAATAATTCTTAAGTCCTGTAGTTTTCACTTTGACCACTAGGGCCTAATAATAGTCTGACACTTCCTGTTCTGTTTAGTGAGCTTTTCAGCAGTCTGCTCATTATCAGCACAAAGAGGGTCAAGTTGAAAGGAGACACCATTGTGTACCGATAACACAGAATACAGCAGTCACAAGAGGAGATAGTCACAGCTCCCCGTCTCCCCTCCGTTCACAGTGAAAACTCTCCTATACAAGTCTATGGGACAGAATCTGTCTTAAGAATCCTATGTGCATGAAGCTGCTGTAAAGCATCTCTCTGACTGCTGTTAAAGCAGTGCAAGCAAGAATGTCTTCCACAATCATATATAGACGGTCCGAATAGAGAAATCTACAATCAGGAAATAAAAACGACTGAGAGGAAAAGAATATGGATCAGGGGCTTGATTTAATAAGTAAAAAGATTCCCTTTAGTTTCATATAGTGCTCTGGAAGAATGAAAGAGGCGCTCTGATTGGTTGCTATGGGCAAAAAAGTGGATTTTAGACCTAGACAGTTTTCCTACATGTGGCCCTAAAAGTCCAGAGCAGGATGGAGACTTGTGCTTGAGGCTGAAAGCCTTTCCTGACCTGCACCTCACAGCTGAGGGTTTGCTACAGTTGCGTTCAGTCTAGATAATCCTCTGTATCAGCGCAGTGCATATGGTGTCAGGAGCTGGATTTAAAAGAAGAATATTTGCATTCACCAACAGAAAGCAGGGTCTTGTGGGAAATTGGAAATTAGATATGACAGAGTGGGTATTCTCATCAGCAGGGCTGTGGAGTCGGAGTCGTGGAGTCGGAGTCGGTGCCTATTTTGCAGGAGTCGGAGTCGTCATAAAAGGGACCGACTCCGACTCCAAAATATATAATAAGTTGGTCCAGTTAGTTAGATGCAAAGAGCAAGAGGAATTGGGTGCGGCCAGTGCTACTGCTCCCATATCTTCAGCCTCATCACATGAGGAGTTTAATTGATGACATGGAGCAGGCAAAGCGCTGCCGCAGGGGAAAAGATTCTGCTCCCAGGGCAAACAGATTTCAGCAAAATGTTTCACCTGCTTTCAAAGAAGTAGAAGATCAACCATTCATCAAAACTGACTGTGGCTGAGGCAATTCCTTTATGCCCTGACATTGTTAGAGATTTTGCCCCTGTGGTCACCGCTTTGCCCCCCAAGTTAGTGTAGAGAGGCCGTTTTCTAGCCTGGAAATAATGCGATCAGATGTGAGGTCATGTATGCAGGATCTGATGGAGGCGATACTATTCCTCAGAACAAATTCAGAGACTCCACAAATATTCCTGTTTTGCATATTTACAATTTTTTTTGTGTTCTAAAGATGTGTCCAATAAATATATTTTACACTGACAAGCAAAAAGGGTAAGTGTTTTGACTGTGACTTTCAGGCTCCACATTTCACCATCCACTACAGCTTTGTACATGAGGCAACTTTAATTTAATAAACAGTCATCTTACCTATCTCATAAATAAATGAGACCTGCAAGTATTTAGCATCTGCTTAGTTCTGCAGATTCTTTCCTGTAACTGCATTGTTACCGTTTTGCTCCTAAAAATCAAAATGTTAATTTGTATTATTTTGTTAGCGTTTGGGAAATCTACCTTTTGGTTTTCAATACTGCCTGAATCCTTCTGGGCTCTGGATCAGATTCAAGCAGGTCTTGACCAGAATCTGCTCCCAGGTCTCTTCTACACATTCCCAATGTTGGTGCAGACTGGACTTGGATACAAATACAGCTTTTTCTTCACCTCTTCCCACAAGTGTTCAAAAGATCAAAACATTGTTACCCTTTTGCTTGTCAGTGTCTGTTCTACCTAAATAGCTTGATTATTGTATCATAAGGGGATAAACAGCCGGATGTGACCATTTTACTACAGTAAAGTTATCACTTAAACATGCGCCATGTATGAGGGAGTCAGGAGTCGGAGGTTTGGGAAATTGAGGAGTCGCAGTCTGAGTCGGGGCTTTGGCTTGCCGCCTCCACAGCCCTGCGTCAGACCTTATAGTACTGTCTAAGCTTTTAGTTATTGCATAGCCGTGCCATAGGGTTGATGATAGAAGAATAGCTGTGAGCGCAGTGACATGTTGTGCTGGCCTATGGTCTGTTGTGTGTCGCAGCAGGCGTGTGAGGGTCCGTGTCACAGCTGTGTCTTACTTACAGGTGAGGTCAAACCTGCTGCATCCTGTCAAGATCCCCAAACAACAGAACGTGCGACCCCTCCACGTCACCTGCAGGACCTCATCTGTCACCGCTCATCCTCCAGGTAGGCCAGATGGTCGGCATCACCTGTTGCCATAGATCAGGGGTCTGCAACGTGGCCTCTCCAGCTGTTGGGATACTACATCTCCCATCATGCACTCTGATAGAGATCATATAAATGCATGATGCGAGTTGTAGTTTCCCAACAGATGGAGGGCTGACGTTGCAGACCCCAGCCATAGATGATAGTAGGTTGGACTGAATCTTCCTACATAGTCAAATGTCTTCAGGGGATGTTCACATATTTTGCTAAATAAAACCTGCAGGTTTTTAAGCTGTAAACCTACACCCGTAAACGGGCACTAATTGGTGCGGATTTGCTTACGATTTTGCAGATTCTTCTAGATTGACTTTAAAATCTGCTCCAAAATCCACAGGAAAACATCCACGGATTTTGCTTTCTCTCATTGAAGACAATGCAGAAAAATCTGTAGCAGTTTCTGTGGGTGTTTGGGAGGATTCACAGGCTCTTTGAAGTAACCTTCAAGGGGGTTGTCTCACTACAAGGATTGCTGTTTTTTATGTTAAAGATCTTGCAAAAACAAGTCACTTTGTAATATGTGTCCATTAACAGTGTCCTACCTATTCCTAGATATCCCATCTTGTATGGGCTGCATCAGCTCCTCAGGTCTCTATAGCTACAGACCTGTGTGATCTCTCCTGATAGGCTGCCAGCACTGGTTGCTATAGCTACAGACCTGTTCGATCTCTCCTGATAGGCTGCCAGCACTGGTCACTATAGCTACAGACCTGTGTGATCTCTCCTGATAGGCTGCCAGCACTGGTTGCTATAGCTACAGACCTGTTCGATCTCTCCTGATAGGCTGCCAGCGCTGGTCACTATAGCTACAGACCTGTTCCATCTCTCCTGATAGGCTGCCAGCACTGGTTGCTATAGCTACAGACCTGGCTTCTACTGCAGCCTAGTGGAAGCCAGTAAACACGCCCCTGAATTCAAAGTGAAATCAAGAAAACAGGACTGAGGTAAGATTAATTGATGTAGTGAGACAACCCCTTTAATGAGGTCTTCTTGCTACATTGACTAAACAGTTACTCCCATTTCATTGATTGGCTTTAAACATGTAGACAAAGGTAAACAAAGATTATTATCAAAAACATTGCTCTTCTGATTCTGCTTCTTTTCAGCGTTAGAGAAGTTCTTATCTCCTGCTAGTGTACACAAGCTTTCCTAGGTTATTGACCACCTCCCTCTGCTCTAGTAGCAGGATGTTCATGTCACTCCCTGCCTTGTCTTATCAGCAGCACAGGAGCTTGTTTATCTTTTTTTACGGATAAATGTAACCCTTAAGAGCTCTGTAACCTTTTCCCCGTTGTTTAGACCCCTTCATCATCATCATGTCCTTCTAAAAGGTCATCTTAAATTAGCAGCATTGATATGCCAGTCACTGCTGTTGAACCCCCCACACAGCTTAAAAAGCTGTAAACCCTCCCACAACCTGAAAAGGAAATGGGAATTGCAGTTATAGAACCACTCACAGCCTAAAGAAGTGAGAGACTGAAGCTGTAAAACCGCCCACAGCCTGAACAGGAAGTGGCAAGTAAAGTTATAGAACCGCCCACAGTCTGAACAGGAAGTGAGAGCCTGAAGCTGTAGAACCGTCCACAGCCTGAACAGGAAGTGGCAAGTAAAGTTAGAGAACCGCCCACAGCCTGAACAGGAAGTGAGAGACTGAAGCTGTAGAACCATCCACAGCCCAAAAAGGAAACGGGAGCCTGAAGCTGTAGATCCAACCACAGCCTGAACAGGAAGTGAGAGCCTGAAGCTGTAGAACCGCCCACAGCCTGAACAGGAAGTGGCAAGTAAAGTTATAGAACCGCCCACAGCCTAAACAGGAAGTGGGAGACTGAAGCTGTAGAACCGCCCACAGCCTGAACAGGAAGTGAGAACCTGAATCTGTAGAACCGTCCACAGGTTGAACAGGAAGTGGCAGCTAAAGCTATAGAACTGCCCACAGCCTAAACAGGAAGCGGCAGCTGAAGCTGTAGAACCGTCCACAGCCTGAACAGGAAGTTGGAGCCTGAAACTGGGGGATAGAGAGCCTAGTGAGACAACCCCTTTCTTGCAGAAAGGGCAAATGATCAGATTTTATGGTTTACGTGATGAAAGGTCTAATCACTGACTATTGTTCTGTGAGCATTATCCACCAGACAGGGGCACATCCCATGTGAAGCAGGATGTCCTCCTCCTCCTGCATTTTTATTTTTTTGCATTTTATAACATGCTCCCTGCTCCATACAGGACACAACTGGCCTTTCTGTCCTAGAGGAACTAATAAAAATGTTAGGATATAGGGACTCCCCTTCCCCTGTGCATATGTACATACATACAAGCTCCTGCAACCAATCATAAGCAGCCGCAGATGAGGTTTCTTATAGAATGGGGAGTGCGGTTTGTGTGGCTCTCTCTCGCCATCTAGTGGTAGAACAATGCACTCACCAGTTGTGAAACTACATCTGCTATCATGCTCTGCTGGGTACTTTCAGGGGTCGGCTTTAGGCTGTTAGTATACAACGATTAGCCCCAATGATCGCAATGCTGGGGTAAAGCTTACATTCATCAGATAACATGATCTAGGCATCCAAAAGTGTTGTGTCATCTTAAAGGGGTTGTCTCACTACATCTTACCTCACTCCTGTTTTCTCAGTCTCATTTGTGAATTTAGGAACATGTTTACTGGCTATACTGGCTTCTACTGGCCTGCAGTGACAAGCTAATGAGGATACCAGGTCTGTAGCTATAGCGGCCAGTGCTGGCAGCCTACCAGGAGAGAGAGAACAGGTCTGTAGCTATAGCAACCAGTGCTTGCAGCCTATCAGGAGAGAGAGAACAGGTCTGTAGCTATAGCAACCAGTGGTTGCAGCCTATAAGGAGAGATGGAACAGGTCTGTAGCTATAGTGACCAGTGCTGGCAGCCTATCAGGAGAGAGAGAACAGGTCTGTAGCTATAGCAACCAGTGCTGACAGCCTATCAGGAGAGATCGAACAGGTCTGAAGCTATAGTGACCAGTGCTGGCAGCCTATAAGGAGAGATGGAACAGGTCTGTAGCTATAGTGACCAGCGCTTGCAGCCTATCAGGAGAGATTGAACAGGTCTGTAGTTATAGCGACCAGTGTTGGAAGCCTATTAGGAGAGATCAAAAAGGTCTGCAGCTATAGCAACCAGTGCTGGCTACCTATCAGGAGAGATTGAGCAGGTCTGTAGCTATAGCGACCAGTGCTGGCAGCCTATCAGGAGAGATTGAGCAGGTCTGTAGCTATAGTGACCAGTGCTGGCAGCCTATCAGGAGAGATAAACCAGGTCTGTAGCTATAGCGACCAGTGCTGGCAGCCTGTCATGAGAGATAGAACAGGTCTGTAGCTATAGCGACCAGCGCTGGCAGCCTATCAGGGGAGATGGAACAGGTCTGTAGCTTTGGCGACCTCCGGAGCTGATGCAGCCCATACAAGAGGGGATATCTAGGAATAGGTAGGACAATGGTAATGGACACATATTGCAAAGTGACTTGTTTTTGAAAGATCTTTAACATAAAAAGCAGCGATCCTTGTACTGAGACAACCCCTTTAAATCTGACAACTTCCAGTCCAGCTTCCGTAACCCCCAGCAAACAGACGACATTGGAGCTGATGGCTCCTTTACACTGTGAGGTAAATGAAGTATTACAGAGCAGCCATTCAGATGACTAGCCATTTTTGTGATACATGCACTGCCCCCATCCACTAGAGTTCGGGGCCACCGCTTCTCAGTTGCTCTCCGTCCTCACTCCTAGAAAGAAGTTTCGAGACAAGGCTGAAATCTGTACAGAGCCGAGGGTTTCTCATACTGCGGCCCTCCAGCTGTTGGGAAACTACAACTCCCATCATGCATCCGTATACTCTATAACAGTGGGCATGATGGGAGTTGTAGTTTCCCAACAGCTGGAGGGCCGCGGTTTGAGGATGCCCGGTCTAGATAATCCTCTGTGATCTGCAGACATCAGCAGTACAAATCTTCCTTTTGTCCTGTGTTTGTTACAGTGTGTCATTATAGCGGAGCTAAACCAGAGCTCTATGTTAAATAGGTGTTCCCAGCCTAGACTGTCTATAGGATATAGGCATCCATAGGGTATGCTCCGAAAGATGGGACCTGCACCTCTGAACGGGCCCCTAAACTTGACTCAGAATGGAGAACCAGAAACGCCTGCCCACGACTCCCCATCCTGTTCAATGGGAGTTCCAAGTACAGACAAACATTCTGCTCCACATTATTCGGAACTCCCATAGAACAGAATGGAGAGTCCTGCGCAAGCGCGACCGCCTCTCCATTCTGAGTTACAGCTTCTAGGGGCCCCTTTCAAAGAAAGGTGCAGATTCCAGAGGTAGGACCTGCACTTATCACACTTTGATGGTGTGTGAAATCCGAATGTCTTTAAACCCTAAACGATCGTCCGCCGTCTTTTGGTGTTGGGCATTTCAGGTCACTCGTAGGGGTAGATATAGGGGTTTTGCGGCTGCCAGGGCCACAGTTGCACTGAGAACAGAGCTGTACTTCACCTCCAATTTCCGGTGCTTAAAGAGAACCTGTCACATAGTTTTTGCCCCCCTTGCTGAGGACAGAACAAGCCAGTGTCAGACCTGCTGTTTCCAGCGCTGCGTCCCTTATTCTATAAGATGCAGTAGTTTTTGTGTATTTAATGCTCAAATCTGCAGTTTTCAGCCAGAAGAGTCATTCGAAGAGTCAGTTTTTAAAAAACCCCGCCCCCTGAGGCTAGCCCCGCCCACCTCAACTGATAAACCTATTATTTTGAATAGGTAGAAACGTGTGAATAACTGTCAGTGGGCGGAGCTAGCCTTTGGTGGGCGGGGCTAACACCTACTGAGGGGTAAATGATCTAAAACTGCTGCATCTTACAGAATAAGGGACACAGCACTGGGAACAGCAGGTCTGACCCTATCTTGTGCTGCCCTCAGCAAGGGGGGCATAATCTATGTGACAGGTTCCCTTTAACCCTTTGATTGCCACGGTCATTGACCGCAGCATAATTTAAGGGATTTCCCCTGCTCTATTGGGTGATCATGACTCCCGGTGACCCGACAGAGCCCGGTGAACAAGACCTAGAGTAGCCCCAGGGCTGTCTGTGCAACACGCCAGCAATCAGGGCATACTGTGTGCTGCCTTGATTGCTGCCTGTGTCAAACTGACACAGATTATAATGTATTAGCATAAATGAATATGCTAATACGTTACTAAGTGTAGAAAATAAATAATAAATTAAAAATAAATATTCAATAAAAATTATTTTGCCTACATTACACACACAAAGAAAAAAACCTAAACAGATTAGGTATCCACATGACCGTAATAACCTGTAGAATTAATCTAACAAGTTATTAAAGGGGTCGTCTCGCTACAGGGATTGTTTTTATGTTAAAGTTCTTGCAAAAACAAGTCACTTTGCAATATGTGTCCATTACCAGTGTCCTACCTATTCCTAGATATCCCCTCTTGTATGGGCTGCATCAGCTCCTCAGGTCACTATAGCTACAGACCTGTTCAATCTCTCCTGATAGGCTGCCAGTGCTGGTCGCTATAGCTACAGACTTGTTTGATGTCTCCTGATAGGCTGCCAGTACTGGGTGCTATAGCTACAGACCAATTTGATCTCTCCTAATAGGCTGCCAGGACTGGTCACTATAGCTACAGCTGTTCGATCTTTCCGAAGCGACCAGGCGGTCGCTATAGCCAGACCTTTTCGATCTTCCAAAAAGGGCTGCCACACTGGTGCTATAGCTAAAAGACCGTTAATCTCTCCATAGGCTCCCACGTCGCTAAGCTACAGACTTTTTGATTCTCCGATAGGTTTCCATTTCGGGGTGCTATAGAACAGACCTTTGATCTCTCCTAATAGGCTGCCAGGACTGGTCACTATAGCTACAGCTGTTCGATCTCTCCTGATAGGCGACCAGTGCTGGTCGCTATAGCTACAGACCTGTTCGATCTCTGCTGATAGGCTGCCAGCACTGGTCGCTATAGCTATAGACCTGTTCGATCTCTCCTGATAGGCTGCCAGTGCTGGTCGCTATAGCTACAGCTTTTTTTGATGTTCCCGATAGGCTGCCATACTGGGGGGCTATAGCTACAGACCAATTTTATCTCTCCTAAAAGGTGCCAGGGCGGTCACATAGACAGCTGTTCATCTCCCGATAGGGGGAAACCAGTTCGGATAGGCGACCAGTGCTGGTCGCTATAGCTACAGACCTGTTCGATCTCTGCTGATAGGCTGCCAGCACTGGTCGCTATAGCTACAGACCTGTTCGATCTCTCCTGATAGGCTGCCAGCACTGGTTGCTATAGCTACAGACCTGTTCGATCTCTCCTGATAGGCTGCCAGCGCTGGTCGCTATAGCTACAGACTTGTTCGATCTCTCCTGATAGGCTGCCAGCGCTGGTCGCTATAGCTACAGACCTGTTCGATCTCTCCTGATAGGCTGCCAGCGCTGGTCGCTATAGCTACAGACCTGGTGTCCTCAGCAGCTCGTCACTGCAGGACAGTAGAAAACCGTAAACACGGCCCTGAATTCTTAAATTAAAGTGAGTAAACAAGATTGAGGTAAGATGAATCGAAGAAGTGAGACGACCCCTTTAAGTGTGAAATGTGAATGGTATAAAGCAAAATAATAAACAACATTTTTAAAAAAAATTGCAATAATTTATAAGTAAACTATTCCGCCAAAAAGTGCAATTTCTCCCGCGTAAAACGAGGCTCATACAACTGCGTCATTGAAAAAATAAAAAAGTTACGACCGTTGAAACGCAAGTAGGCAAAAACTACAAAATGTTGCTGGTCATTAAAGGGGTTTTGCCACGATCTCATTTCATACCTCCTGTATCCAGCTCTTCAGCTCTTTGTGCTCAGAAGGGTGCGTGTGTGATTTGTTTGAATTGCAGATCATGTGACCCAGCAGGATGACATCACCAGGCCTTTCCTCTCTGTAGTCAAAGAAAGGTCTTTATGTAAAGCATTGTGAGTAGCTCTGAGGTAAAGTTTTTGCCTCCAGGCACAAGGGTCCTAGGTTCAAATCTCTGCAGGAACCAAACCTGTGTTTTTTTTTTCTCTTTATCAATGCACAGACCTCATTGAGGTTTCTTTTTTATTTATTTGCACTGTTTGACTTATTACTAAGAAGTACAGAGGGCGGGAGTAGAATGACAGCACCTGGAGTTTGAACACTCAGTAACTGCCTGAGAGGAGAGGTGATGTCTGAGCATGTGCGACCATTTAGTGAGGAGCTCTCAGCCCTGGTCGTATCCCCTGGAGACGAGCTGTAAACAATGGATCACTAAAGAAGCAGCTAAGACAAAAACGGTGCAGAATTTTTAGTGCTAATGAATGGTGAAAATGTTATTTCATTTGCAAGCTTCCCATGTCAATTTTATTTCATGGCAAAACCCCCTTTAAGTACTTTTCAGGCGTACGGCTTAAAGGGGTTGTCTCACTACATTGATTAAACTCACCTCAGTCCTGTTTTCTTGGTTTCACTTTGAAATCAGGGGCGTGTTTACTGGCTTCCACTAGGCTGCAGTAGAAGCCAGGTCTGTAGCTATAGCGAACAGTGCTGGCAGGCTATCAGGAGAGATCAAACACGTCTGTAGCTATAGTAACCAGCACTGGCAGCCTATCAGGAGAGATCAAACAGGTCTGTAGCTATAGCGAGCAGTGCTCGCAGCCTGTCAGGAGAGATCGAACAGGTCTGTAGCTATAGTGACCATTGCTGGCAGCCTATCAGGAGAGATCGAACAGGTCTGTTGCTATAGCAACCGGCGCTGGCAGCCTATCAGGAGAGATTGAACAGGTCTGTAGCTATAGTGACCAGCACTGGAAGCCTATCAGTAGAGATCACACAGGTCTGTAGCTATAGCAAACCATTGCTGGCAGCCAAAAATAAAAGGATTGAGAGTTCGAAAACAGGTCTGTAGCTATAGCAACCAGCGCTGGCAGCCTATCAGGAGAGATCGAACAGGTCTGTAGCTATAGCGACCAGTGCTGGCAGCCTATCAGGAGAGATTGAACAGGTCTGTAGCTATAGTGACCATGCTGGAAACCCTATCAGGAGAGATTGAACAGGTCTTTTAAAAGCCCCTATAGTAAACCAGTTGGCCTGGGCACCCTATCAGGAGAGATTGAACAGGTCTGTAGCTATAGTGACCAGGCTGGCAGCCTATCAGGAGAGAGGTATTGAACTAGGTCTGTAGCTATAGTGACCAGTGCTGGCACCCTATCAGGAGAGATTGAACAGGTCTGTAGCTATAGTGACCAGTGCTGGCACCCTATCAGGAGAGATTGAACAGGTCTGTAGCTATAGCAACCAGCACTGGAAGCCTATCAGGAGAGATTGAACAGGTCTTTAGCTATAGTGACCAGCGCTGGCACCCTATCAGGAGAGATCACACAGGTCTGTAGCTATAGTGACCTGAGAAGCTGATGCAGCCCATACTAGAGGGGATATCTAGGAATAGGTAGGACACTGTTAATGGACACATGTTACAAAGTGACTTGTTTTTGCAAGAACTTTAACATAAAAACAATTGTTGTAGTGAGACAACCCCTGTAAGGGGTTGAAGTCTATGGTGGGAGCAGCCCTTTAATATGAGGAGAATATTATAGAAATAATAGTCATTGCAGCCCTGAGCTATATACTCCTGGAGCTTTTTCACAATTCTTGTGGTTTGTATAGGAAACAGTCAGCAAGCTTGTTGTTATACATGGGGTTAGCTGCACAGCGCCTGCCGTAAAGGTGACACTTCCCAGACTGAAGGTATAAGAACCAGATAAAGATTTCCCATAGGGCCATGCAGAAAGGAGAAGGAAGCCATCTTTGCTCCTTCAGGCCCCAATTACACACTTTTACCAGTAGATGGCGCCGTGGTGCCAAGCAGACTGACGTCATCGTGTACAGTCAGGGCCCGCGCTTGCTGTAAGGGCTGTTACATCAGCGCCGCTTGTACAGTTTGTGAATACAGTAAGCTGCTACATCCGGCAGTCACACGCCACGTGCTCGCGGTACAGGACAAGCCCTGTTACTCTTGAAGGTTGCAGATTCCGTACACAAGGTGGCGCTGTAGCTTCTTACCGTATAATGCTGCTGTATTGTCCATACTTACGTCTGACAACGCCACTATATATATATATATATTTTTTTATAGGGGGATTTGCATTCTTGCAGCACATTACCTAGTTATTAATTAGTGTAATAGGTCACAACAACCTTCCCCCCCCCTTCCAAGCAGGATATATAGAGAAATGAGGGGCTCCTCCTAGCAAATATCAACATTTGGACCCTTCCTGGTGCTGATTTAAAGGAGCTACACTTGATTTTTAAATATTGTTTTTTTTTTTGTTTTTTTTTTTCAAGATTGCTTGTACCTTTAATTTTAATCAGGAACCAGTAAAGTGGTCCCTCAACATACAATATTAATTGTTTTTTTGGGGACAGCCATTATATGATGAAACCATAATTCTGTGGAGAACTGGTAATTGGTTCCAAAGCCCCAGAATATTATTATATTTACTATTTTGCCATAGGCAAACTTAAACTCTATCAGTTCTCTATCTATTAAACACTAAAACGTAACTTTTATTATATCTAACTCTTAACCTCTATACACACTATTTAAAAACCTGATCTCTATCCTCATCATTTAACCCTTGCTTCTGAAAGAGGGAATAACTCCCTTTCTATCATCAAGTCTGGTGGAACCCCACCTATTAACAGGAGAGCCTTATATCTATAGCAAAGTACTAGCTTCAGTAAGGGATCCCAAGCCAACTACTTGGGCAGTCGTCCCTAATCTCATAGACACAGAACAAATAAGGCCCCCTTGTGACACCGTCTGCAGCAGGTGACACTTGTAGACAGAGGTGAGAGATCACAATTTAAAACGTCATGCCTGACCTCGCCAGGCATGACGTTTTAAATTGTGATCTCTCACCTCTGTCTACAAGTGTCACCTGCTGCAGACGGTGTCACAAGGGGGCCTTATTTGTTCTGTGTCTATGAGATTAGGGACGACTGCCCAAGTAGTTGGCTTGGGATCCCTTACTGAAGCTAGTACTTTGCTATAAATATAAGGCTCTCCTGTTAATAGGTGGGGTTCCACCAGACTTGATGATAGAAAGGGAGTTATTCCCTCTTTCAGAAGCAAGGGTTAAATGATGAGGATAGAGATCAGGTTTTTAAATAGTGTGTATAGAGGTTAAGAGTTAGATATAATAAAGTTACGTTTTAGTGTTTAATAGATAGAGAACTGATAGAGTTTAAGTTTGCCTATGGCAAAATAGTAAATATAGTGATCAAAAGTCACTCTTAGTTCTCTTGCGAGATTCCCAATTTTTTGGAGACTATGTGACAAAGCCCCAGAATGTCACCAACATAATGCAAAATGAGGATTAAGAAAAATGAAGCAGCTGCTAATACAGATAAAGCAAGTCCGGACATTGAACAGTCAGGAAGAGCTGGGGGAAATCACTTTCTATCATGAGGACAAGAGCTTCTTTATAGCTGTACTTTATATAGAATGTACCAGATAATGAGGCCTACACTTGGTGCCCAAAGGAGCCACTCATACTGGCACATGTAAGAGCAGTACAGGACATGTAGTACTGCACTGTACTGTATAGAGGCGCTATAGAACACCAATCACTGCATGCACCTCACTAATACATGTAAGAGCAGTACAGGACATGTAGTACGCACTATACTGTAGAGAGGCGCTGTAGACCTCCAATCACTGCATGCACCTCACTAATACATGTAACAGCAGTACAGGACATGTAGTATCACACTGTACTATAGAGAGGTGCTATAGATCACCAATCACTGCATGCACCTCACTAATACATGTAAGAGCAGTACAGGACATGTAGTACCGCACTGTAGTGTAGAGAGGCACTATAGACCACCAATCACTGCATGCACCTCACTAATACATGTAAGAGCAGCACAGGACATGTAGTACCACACTGTACTGTAGAGAGGTGCTATAGATCACCAATCACTGCATGTACCTCACTAATACATGTAAGAGCAGTACAGGACACGTAGTACCACACTGTACTGTAGAGAGTTGCTATAGACCACCAATCACTGCATGCACCTCACTAATACATGTAAGAGCAGTACAGGACATGTAGTACCGCACTGTACTGTAGAGAGGCGCTATAGACCACCAATCACTGCATGTACCTCACTAATACATGTAAGAGCAGTACAGGACATGTAGTACCACACTGTACTGTAGAGAGGCGCTATAGACCACCAATCACTGCATGCACCTCACTAATACATGTAAGAGCAGTACAGGACATGTAGTACTGCACTGTACTGTAGAGAGGCGCTATAGACCACCAATCACTGCCTGCACCTCACTAATACATGTAAGAGCAGTACAGGACATGTAGTACCGCACTGTACTGTTGAGAGGCGCTATAGACCACCAATCACTGCATGCACCTCACTAATACATGTAAGAGCAGTACAGGACATGTAGTACCACACTGTACTGTAGAGAGGAGCTATAGATCACCAATCACTGCATGTACCTCACTAATACATGTAAGAGCAGTACAGGACATGTAGTACCGCACTGTACTGTAGAGAGGTGCTATAGATCACCAATCACTGCATGCACCTCACTAATACATGTAAGAGCAGTACAGGACATGTAGTACCGCACTGTACTATAGAGAGGTGCTATAGACCACCAATCACTGCATGCACCTCACTAATACATGTAAGAGCAGCACAGGACATGTAGTACCGCACTGTACTGTAGAGAGGCGCTATAGACCACCAATCACTGCATGTACCTCACTAATACATGTAAGAGCAGTACAGGACATGTAGTACCACACTGTACTATAGAGAGGTGCTATAGACCACCAATCACTGCATGCACCTCACTAATACATGTAAGAGCAGTACAGGACATGTAGTACCGCACTGTACTATAGAGAGGTGCTATAGACCACCAATCACTGCATGCACCTCACTAATACATGTAAGAGCAGTACAGGACATGTAGTACCACACTGTACTATAGAGAGGTGCTATAGACCACCAATCACTGCATGCACCTCACTAATACATGTACGAGCAGTACAGGACACGTAGTACCGCACTGTACTGTAGAGAGTCGCTATAGACCGCCAATCACTGCCTGCACCTCACTAATACATGTAAGAGCAGCACAGGACATGTAGTACCGCACTGTACTGTAGAGAGGCGCTATAGACCACCAATCACTGCATGCACCTCACTAATACATGTAAGAGCAGTACAGGACATGTAGCACCGCACTGTACTGTAGAGAGTCGCTATAGACCGCCAATCACTGCATGCACCTCACTAATACATGTAAGAGCAGTACAGGACATGTAGTATCACACTGTACTGTAGGGAGGTGCTATAGACCACCAATCACTGCATGCACCTCAATAATCCATGTAAGAGCAGTCCAGGAGATGTAGTACCGCACTGTACTGTTGAGAGGCGCTATAGACCGCCAATTACTGCCTGCACCTCACTAATACATGTAAGAGCAGTACAGAACATGTAGTACCGCACTGTACTGTAGAGAGGTGCTACTAGACCACCAATCACTGCATGCACCTCACTAATACATGTAAGAGCAGTACAGGACATGTAGTACCACACTGTACTGTAGAGAGGCGCTATAGACCACCAATCACTGCATGCACCTCACTAATACATGTAAGAACAGTACAGGACATGTAGTATCACACTGTACTGTAGAGAGGCGCTATAGACCACCAATCACTGCATGCACTGCACTAATACATGTAAGAACAGTACAGGACATGTAGCACCGCACTGTACTGTAGAGAGGCGCTATAGACCACCATTCACTGCATGCACCTCACTAATACATGTAAGAGCAGTACAGGACATGTAGAACCGCACTGTACTGCAGAGAGGCGCTATAGACCATCAATCAGTGCATGTAATTCATGTAAGGTTAGGTACATACAATTCTCATAGATCCACAGTGACTGTGACATTGTATGATGAATGTGGTTTCCAGATACAATATCCAAGGCTTGACCATCGTATGCCGGAAACATTGTATCCCGAGGTCATTGTAACTTGAGGGATCACAGTGTTCGGCTCACTAGACCCTCCATCCCTTTTACAAGGACCCTACAGCAGCCTCATAACCTTCCCGCTTTGCTATATATAGTGCACCTGTGTGAGAAACATATTATTTAGCTGTGTTTTCAGCCTTGGGATGTGAGCAAGAATGTTCCCATTCACTGACAGCAACCCGAGATCTTGAAACACAAAGTATATTATTCTCCCTAAACTGCATGAATGGGGAACCCTCGTACGTGGCGCCTCACACAGGCACCATAGTATACACAGGAAAAACGAAAAAAAAGAAGGGGCGCACAATAGTGTTATGCTGTTAAACAATGGTTAAGATGAAGAATAAGGCCCCGTTCACACGGCTTATTTGCCGACGGATTGGCGCCGTATTCCGCGCCGGATTTGCGCTTCAATACGGCGCCAATCTATCCCTGTCATTACGGTAATCCACTGCTCTCATAGAGAACAGTGGATTCCGTCGCTCCTCCCCGCTCGGCAAATCCGCCGCGGGGGGAGAAAGTGACATGCACATTATTTACGGCGCGGACGCGCCGTAAACAATGCATTGTCTATGGGGCCGGGAGCGGCGCCCCCGCCGCGCTCCGGCCCCGCCCCCGCCCCTTATTCACGGCGGATTTGTGAGCTCAATACGGCGCACAAATCCGCCGTGAATAAGCCGTGTGAACACGGCCTAAAGTTGGACTCTCACCTTTGAATGTTGCGCTCTTAATATAGAGGCACAACACTCATATGCGTTTACAAGGCTATTTATATTCTGTAGCCCTTAATACGTCAGCCGCTGGTCACTGATGCTCCGTTCGGTGATCCGGTGGGAGATAGACGCCAATAGGAAAAAGAAAAAAATGGACCCGGCGCGCGTAAGGTAAAAAAAAGCCCGAGCTAAAGGCTTTTGTTTAAAAATAGTATTTATTCTCAAAAATGTAATGGAGCTACCAATGCAAAATTAAAAAACAAAACAGATTAAAACTTGCAAGGGAGTTACCAATGCAAAATTAAAAAGCAAAACAGATTAAAACTTGACGCGTTTCGCGCGCGGACCCGCGCTTCATCAGAAGTATACATTACACAGTGATTTGACATGGTATATATAACAAAACTCTTGTTCTTGTTGGTCTTGTTATATATACCATGTCAAATCACTTTGTAATGTATAATTCTGATGAAGCGTGGGTCATCGCGCGAAACGCGTCAAGTTTTAATCTGTTTTTTTTTTTTTTTTTTTTTAATAACTGTATTTTTATTGAAGATTTTCAAAATTATTTTCACAAAACAAAAACAGAGGAAAACTGAATAGTCAATCCGGTGGTTACAATATCAATTACCAAGTAAGGTACAGTAAAGCATACAGTACAACAAGGCAAATGGCAATTCAAGAGCATTAAACATTATCCAAGCGAAAGTTGGCACCGAAATATACTCAAGAGTGCAGGCGTAATTATCATATGGAGATCTTATATGTCCGTTAGGAGTACAATGTTAGGAACAATATGGATAAGCAGTAACAGCTAACTGCACATAAAGCAGATATAAACCATGTAGACAAACAGACAGACAACAAGACAAGACATGAGGGGAAATACGAGAAGAGGGGGTGGGGGCCGATTAATAATGGACATGGAAGAAATAAAGGCATATCAACCCGTAGAATCATGTGACGTCATAGCAGGGCGGATATTATGGTGACCTAAGACTGCAGTTGGACCCAATAGGAGACCCATGGTTTTCAAATCGCGTCATAGAGATCCAATTTGTTGTGTAAGCAAGAGGTAAGCTTCTCTATACGCTGAACTTCACAAATTCTTGTATGTAAGTCGTGCAAGGAGGGAGGGAGAGTCTGCTTCCAGAAGGCCGAAATCAGGCACTTGGCGGCCGTAAGGATGTGTAGGAGCAATTTGGCCTCCAATTTCGAAAAGCCTCTTGGAGGGACATTTAGTAGGTATATGGATGGATCAATCGGGACTCTACGGCCGAATGTCCCCGCCAGGACCCCACCCACCCGCACCCAAAACAGTTGAATATTGGGACAATCCCAGAATATGTGAGTCAACGACCCCGGGGCAGCCCCGCACCTCCAACAAGCTCCTGAAATCGCCGGGTTGAATCTGTGGAGCAACTCTGGAGTGTGGTACCAATGCATTAATCTGTTTTGTTTTTAATTTTGCAGTGGTAACTCCGTTGCATCTTTGAGAATAAAAACTATTTTTAATTAAAAGCCTCTAGCTCGGGCTTTTTTTTACCTTACGCGTGCCGGGTAAATTTTTTTCTTTTTCCTATAGGAACCATAGTATACTGTGACCACTCCTTCGGTTTTTGCTCTTGGCTGCAGGGTCTTCCTTTTCTTCTCTTTTTTGTGGAGGTAAAGCAACGTCTGTAATCACCGCAAGGATGGGGTGTACTGTAATGGACAGAAACGTGCCATGTATAACGAGCCTCTTACACTAATAGAAGCCATTACAGTAAGTGCATTACCGTAACTCACATAACATCATTATTGTTCCCGTGATCCCCAACTAATTGTTTTATGTTTATCTGAATTACAAACTCTCCTCCTGCCTGATATGCATGATATCCTGTATACAGCGAGGCTGCTTTAGGGGCCCTTTACACGGCGCAGAGCAAATACCGCTCGGATTACCATCCAGCGGAAAATCCATGCACAGATTTTCCATAGAGGTCCATTGTAACATTTGACAAGCGGTTTATAGCCGGATTTAAAAAACGAAAACTGGCTGAAAAACCGGCCGTGGGGACAAGCCCTCTGATAATCCAGAAACTCTGATAATCTGACGCTTCTTTCCACTCTAAATCTGGCATCTGATAATCCAGACATCCTCATAATGCGGCTCCTGTTTCCAGTATGCACGAGGATCCTGGAATTCAGAGCAGGCGGTTTACAGAAAAAAAAAAAACACTTTAATGTAAATTTTCTAGACTTTACTGTCAGTAATTTAGACCACATGGTAATCTGCAACCAGAATAAAAGGGTAAAGCGGGCACAAACATTTGAGGATAAAGGTTAGATCAGTAGGGGTATGTTCACACAGCGTAAATTTTCCGCGTATTTGCGCTCTAATGCGGGCGAGATGCGCGCCGAAATTACGGTAAGCCATAGTTGTCATAGAGAGCTATGGATTACGCCTCCTCTCCCCGCTTGTACAATACTGTAGTGCTAAGAGATTTATTGACCATCCGGAATCCATATTGTCAGTATCTCTTTAAGAATAATAGATCTTAAGCTGTAAATTTCCTAGCTTCTTGTAGATGTGTACTGAGAATCAGTGCATATTGATACAGAGGGTTGTTATCAGGGCCTCGTTTGGTGGGGGGATGCTGTAGCTGAGATAATACTACCCAGCATGGTTAGAAAGTGATCATGGGAATGCAGGTGTTCAGCATTAAGTCATGGGTTTTTTCCAGTGCCAGGTTAACCTCTTAAGAACTGGCCATTCGAAGGAGGGAGACCTTATACTGGAAAAGTACTGATCTGTCAGTTTGCGTAACACTTGGCTACGCAGGCATTTGTTTCAAGTAAGATATAAGCTGAGAAAGTTTGCTGCGAAGTAAGAAGTAGCTGTACCTGTGGGCTATAGAGGGACGCCTCGCCGCCACAGTGTGGATCCCAGGTAGATCTCTCTATCTTCGCTGGCCTGCTTCTCTCAGCTGATGTTATGGATAGATGAAGCTGATAAGATTCCTGGTGAAGCTTGGACCTGTATATGGGGGCACCCGTGGACGGTGTTGATCTCAGGAATATCTCTCTATCTTCACTGGCCCGTTTTTACCAGCTGATGCCAATAGATGATACTTATAAGATTCCTGATGAAGCTTTGACCCATATATAGGTGTGATGTAAGTATTTGTAGTCCATATTATGCGTGCTTTGCCTTTGTAACCAATATTATGCGTGCCTTGTCTTTATAATCTATATTATGCAAAAGTATATACAATATCACACTATCTTCTTGTAGTTTTTTGTAATCACTGAAATTCTTCATATAATAAAGTAAATAAAGCATTGGATGTTGCCTTCTTTAAAGCCATATGCGACCCCACAAAGAGTTGGCAAAACAAATACGATCGTATTGTACGTGCGGGGAGATAAGTGACATGTCAATTATTTGCCACGAATACGCGGCGTGAGTAATGCATGACAATGGGGCTGGCAGGCTTTTGCCCACCCCCCACCCGCGCTGCAGTAGTACGCACGTATTAGTGTGAGGTCCCAAAAGACACAATGCACTGTGGCGCGTACTGTACACGGCACAGTACATCGTGTGAACATACCCTAAGGGCATGTTCACACGGCGGTTTTGGCCGCGGGTTTTGGCGCGGCCACAACCCGTCGAATCTCGCTGCAAACTCGCGTCGGGAGACGCGAGTTTGCGGCGCGGGCGGTGGGCGTGGTCTCGGCGTGTGGTTTGGGGCGCGGCTTGCGCCGAGGGTTTGCCCCCATGCAAATTAATAGCAGGGGGCAAACTGCGTCCCAGCCGCGCACCACCCGTGGTGACGCCCGCGGCAGCACCACGCAGAGAACTCCCTGTCAAGAATTCACAGGAGAGTTCTTCACACGCGCGTGTTTGGCCGCGGCCCCGGAGCCGTGGCCAAAACCGTGGCGTGTGAATATTAACGCGGTTTCCCATAGGAAACCATGTTAATAAACTAGCCGCGATTTGGACATGGTTTTGGCCACGTAAACCGCGTCGGAACCCGCTGCCAAATCCACCGTGTGAACATGCCCTAAGGGTGCGACCACTGGACTAATACAGTTTAAATTGTTCTATGCTGGGACTCCCCGAATCACTATAATTTACTATGAACCCTCAGCTGGCTGTGATGGGCATGATTTCCTCTTAGGGTATGTTCACACGGCGTTTTGGGATGCGTTTTCGGATCCGTGTTAGATCCGAAAATCTCATCCCAAAACGCTGTGTCGATCGTATCCAACACGGAGCTGTTGGCTGCAGCAGGATCGCACCCTACCATTATAAATAGGGCACTTGCTGCGTCTTTCGGACCAGGAATAGACATGTCAATTCTTGGAACGGATCCGAAAGACAAAATGAGACGCGCATCGGCGATCACTCGTCTGAACACCGATGCGTGTTTTATATTGAAATCAATGTAAATCACATTGCACATTATTAGATGAGTGTTTGGGTCCATTTAGGGTACGACAGACGGATCCAAACACGCAGCTAAAAGCGTATATTCACATAGAATCAACACACTGTGGAACATACCCTAAGGGTTTGTTCACACTGTATTTTTGGGGCATAGTGCAGCGTGCACTGCGATACGCCCGTTGGTTTAGAAGTACGCACTGGCCCGCACGTACTTCTAAAACGCTCTGTGCCGGCTTCCATACAAATTCACTGTCCCAAGCGCATAAGCGCCGGGACGAAGTGCCATGTCACTTCTTTCTCCCGGCGCGGAATGGGCGTGGGAGAAGACAGCAGGTAACAATAGCTCTCAATGAGAGAGATTTGCGGGGCATATTGCAGAGCAAAGACGCCATGTGAACACACCCAAAGGCTATGTCTGCACAGCAGGGTATTCTTGTTGGATTTTCTGACTGTACCCAGTGCTGCATAGACAGCAATACGATTGGTTTTAAAATATGCTTTATATTCCACCGGATTGCTGTCAGATTCTCGTACATTCAATGTATGGGGCTGACAGCATATCCGAGAACCGACCACGGTTTTTAATGCAAATCTGCGTCAAAAACCATGGTCCAGCAATGTTATAATGCCGGCAGATTTTGGACGGCATTTTAAAGAGAACCTGTCACATAGTTTTTGCCCCCCTGGCTGAGGACAGAACAAGCCAGTGTCAGACCTGCTGTTTCCAGCACTGTGTCCCTTATTCTATAAGATGCTGTCGTTTTCGGGTATTTAATGCCCAAATCTGCAGTTTTAAGCCAGAAGAGTCCATCAAAGAGTCAGTTTTTTTAAAACCCCGCCCACCTGAGGCTAACTCCGCCCACCTCAACTGAAAAACCTATTACATTCAAAAGGTAGAAACATGTGAATAACTGTCAGTGGGCGGGGGTAGCCTTTGGTGGGCGGGGCTAAAAACCTGCTCATTTAATAAGATTTGAGGGGTAAATGCTCTAAAACTCCAGCATCTTACAGAATAAGGGACACAGTGCTGGAACAGCAGGTCTGACACTGGCTTGTTCTGTCCTCAGCCAGGGGGGCAAAAACTATGTGACAGGTTCTCTTTAACATTGCTGTGTAGAAACAGCCTTAGGGCATGTTCCCACGGCACAGGTTATTTGTCGGTTTTTCAGACAGTTTGCGGTTTTACAAACCGTTGGAAAACCGACAGGCAATGCTCCCCCATAGACTTCAAAAGTCTATAAACCCACTGCACGGATTTTCCGCCGGACGTTTTTTAACACCGCCGACGGTCCGAAAAACTTGGAACGTGTTCATTCTTCTGCCCGGTTTTCGGGCGGAACATGAACATGTGGGCGCAAAGGGGGACGGCTTGAATCCGCAAACCACGAACAAAAGCCGCCCACTGCATGCCAAAAAAAGACCAAATACTGGTCGGGATATACATGTTCTAAGTTGTTTTTTAACTCTTGAAAACCAAGCAAAAAAATAGGCATTGTATGAACTGCAACGTGTATTTTCTATTAAAGTCAATGGGTATAGTTTACTTTCGGTTTTAGGCAAGTATATCAAGGTGGAGTCCGCGTGGATTCTGACATGAAATACTTATTGTGTGCATAGAGCCTAAGGGAGAATTGTCTTAAAGGGGTTGTCTCACTACAACGATTAGCTTTCAAAATGTAGGGAACACTAAATGAGGACGTTTTCCAAATATATTGTGTTCATTTTTTTTTTGTTAAGGAGCTACAAATGATTTTATCACCTTCTGTGCTCTCTCTGGTTCTCCAAGAGACCAACCTGTGTACTTCTCCCCCCCCCCCTGCTGTTTGTTCTATCTGATAGCAGGAGTGAAGTCATCAGACAGGTCAGGGCTGGCAGTGAGAGCTTGTTTGTTATCTGATCTTTCAGACAAAAGACAGTAATCACTGTTTACATTAGCTCAGAAACTTCTCCAGACCTCAGAGAAGGTAATTTATATCATCTAGACTAATAACCATAATAAATAGAGAAATCTGAATACAGGGAACTCATATGCTAATTACAGATAGCTTGACCAGGAAGTGACAGAGCAAAGCAGTATTATTTCATTCATGCATCCTATGAAACTTTGAGATGAGACAACCCCTTTAACCCTAAGGGCATGTCTCCACGGTTTATCCAAACGGTATTTGTCCTGTTTGTGTGCCGGGCACATGGCCGCGGGGGGGACGGCTTTTCCTCCCCCTTCACATTCACCGAAAACCGGATGGAAGATTGTGGTTGTTGAATGTTTTTCGGGCGGCCCGCGGACGGAAAAACCGAAGGACGGAAAATCGTGCAGTGGGGACTGCTGCACGGGTTTTCCATAGAGCCTCGTTGTGCTCGTTTGCGGCCGGTTTTTCAGGTGGTCTGCAAAACCGCAAACCGTCTGAAAAAACGTCTGAAAACCCGTGCCTTGGGGACATACCCTGAGGGTATGTTCACACAGTATATTGCGGCACGTACAATACGCTCCGCAATACACCGTGTGTTTCGAGAGCTCGCGCTGATCATCGCATACTCCCAAGGCACGGGGTGGGGGGCAGCCAACCGGCCCCATAGACATGCATTACTCGTGCTGTGTAATCGCCGCGAATAATTGACATGTCACTTCTCTCCCTGCACGATCGTATTGTACGCGCTGGGGGATGAGGCGTAATTGCAGCGTGCATCTCACAGCATATTAAGCGCAAATGCGTGGCTAAATGTGCGCCGAAATTACACCATGTGAACATACCCTTAGGCCATGTTCACACGGCTTAAAATGGGCCGTATTTTGGTCCGTAATTACGCGCCGAAGTGCGCAAATTACGGGATGAAAACGTCCCAGTCATAATGGTAATCCACAGTTCTCATAGAGAACTATGGATTACGTCTCCTCTCTCTGCTCGGGGAATCCGCTGGGCGGGGAGAGAAGTGACATGTGAATTACCAGCGGCGTATACGCGCCGCTGGTAATGCAAGTCAATGGGCCGGCGAAGTGCCGGCCCCCCGCACCCGCCCCCGGCCACACGGCGTAACTGCGGGGCGTAATTACGTCCCGCAGTTAAGCCGTGTGAACATAGCCTTAGTGTGTTTGTATCCACAAGACTTCAAACACCTTTCTGAACAATTTAGACAATTTAGACAACTGAATGAAGCTTACTGGAAATAAAGGCACATAACTGGAGCACAGTTAAAACTGCACCAAAACTGCGCTGTGTGAAAGCAGCCTGACACTTTGAGCAACGCCCTTTTCTGGTGAGAAATTAAAGTCAAGGTAAGATGCAGGTGACTGGTTATCTAGGTAGGCTTGAAAAAGGTTTTGCCGGTCGTTGGTTTCACAACTTTAAAAGGCCTTGTTCACACGGCTTATTTCTGGGACGGATTGCAGCCGTATTGCGCGGCGTACTGCGCAGCAATACGGCTGGAACAGTCCCAGCCATTACGGTAATCCACAGCTCTCATAGAGAACTATGGATTCCGTCCCCGCTCGGCGAATACTCCGGGCGGGGAGAAAGTCACATGTTCATTATCCCGGCGGGATACGCACTGTGGATAATGAAAGTCTATGGGGCCGGCGGGTAGCCGCCCCCTCCCCGCCCCCATTCCGCCCCGTACTCAAGCCGGGCGAAATCTGTCCCACAATTACGGCTTGAATAAACTGTGTGAACCGGCCCTAAAAGAACCCGTCACAAAGATTATGCCCCCCTTGCTGAGAGCAGCACAAGCCAGTGTCAGACCTGCTGTTTCCAGCGCTGTGTCCCTTATTCTGTAAGATGCTGGAGTTTTAGGGGATGTTCACACGGCTTATTTTGCCACGTATTGCGCTTCATACGCGGCGATGCAATAACCTTAATCCATAGCTCTCATATAGAACTATGGATTATGCCTCGTCCCCCCCAGCGCACAATACGATCATATTGTACGTGCAGGGAGATAAATGACATATCATTTATTCGCACGATTATGCACTGCAAGTAATGCATGAGTTAGGGAGCGGTCAGGGACACACACACACAGACAAGTGGGCCCTGACTCTGATCCCAGCCCCTGTCCCTGCCTTTTGGGGAACCCGACTCCTTAACAGGCCGGCCCCAACCGGAAGACTTGATAGCTGCACTGATATAGGTGCGACACAGACAGGACAAACAGACACCAAACAAAAAACGTAGTCGGGCGGTCCAAAGTCAGCAACAGTTCGTGCAGCGAGGTACAGAGACGTGAGACAACGAGGGTAACCGGGGTCAGGAGAGCACAGAAACCAAAGAAGCAAATACAGCAAACTATAGGGGAACAACCTATAGCAGGCAAGGATTGAAGGAAGTGGTGGCTATAAATAGGGAAGGGGAGGAAACAGAGCAGAGGTGATAGGGAGCAGAATCTGTCAATCACCGAGATAATAGATTAACCCAGAGAGTGCTGGAAAGTTCCTGGCCACGGGCGTTGGCCAGGATTCAATTAAAGGGGTTTTGCCACGATCTCATTTCATACCTCCTGTATCCAGCTATTCAGCTCTCTGTGCTCAGAAGGGGGCGTGTGTGATTTGTTTGAATTGCAGATCATGTGACCCAGCAGGATGACATCACCAGGCCTTTCCTCTCTCTAGTCAAAGAGAGGTCTGTTTATTTACAGAGGTACAAGTAGCTACAATGTAGCCTAGAGGTAATGCTTTTTACCTCCCGACACAAGGGTCCTCGGTTCAAATCCCTGCAGGAACCAAACCCATGTATTTTTTTTTTCTTTATCAATGCACATAGCTCATTGAGGTTCCTTTTTTAATTTATTTACACTGTTTCACTAATTACTAAGGAGTACAGAGGACAGGAGTAGAATGACAGCACCTGGGGGTTGAACATTCAGGAGCTGTCTGAGAGGAGAGGTGATGTCTGAGCATGTGTGACCAGGACTGAGGAGCTTGCAACCCTGGTCGTATCCCCTGGAGACGAGCTGTAAACAATGGCTCACTAAAAGGGCTGCTAAAGCAAGAATTTTTAATAAGGATGAATGGTGAAAATGTTTATTATTTAATTTGCAAGCTTCCCACGTCAATTTTACTTCGTGGCAAAACCCCTTTAAAGTCCAAGAAAGACGACAGTGTTCACACATAATAAAGCAAGGCCGCAGTTATGGTCGCAGCGGCCTTCGCCGACGACCAGAGCCAGATGACAGCATGTCAACGGGGCCGGCGGACCCCCTGGGTTTGGGAATACACGCTGATCAGCACGACTCCCAAAACACCTGGCGTAGTGCGGCACGTACTGTACGTGCCACAATCCGCCGGGTGTTTTGGGAGTCGCGCTGAATAAGGGATACAGCGCTGGAATCAGCAGGTCCGTCACTACCTTGTATGTGACAGGTTTTCTTTAAAGGGAATGTGTCATCAAAAAATGACTTATTGTTTAACTCACATTTTTATGTTAAATACATTTTTTAGGAATTTTTGTTTATTTTTTTTTAATTTTCCATATCACTTTCAATTTTTTTTTTAATAATTCTTTTGTCTGCAGTTTTTCACTTTGCCTTAGGCCTATTAATAGTCTGCACACTTCTCTGTTTGTTTAGAATGTTGTCAGCAGTGTCTGCTCAATTTTCAATAAAAGAATGGGTCATGCTGAAAAAAAAAGAGGTACTCATTGTGTACAGATTAACACAGAATCCTCAGTCACCAATGAGGAGATGTACAGCCCCCCCACCACTCACCTCCCTTCACAGTGAAAACTCTCCTATCAAGTCTATGGGACAGAATCTGTCTTGAGATTCCTCATGTGCTTGAGCTGCTGTATTAAAGCCATCTCTCTGACTGCTGTTAAAGCAGTTGCATGCCAAGAATGTCTTCCCCACAATTATATAGACGGTTCCGAATAGAAGAATTCTACAATCAGGAAATATAAAATGGGCTGGGTGAGGAAAAGTAATATGGATTCAAGGGGCTCTGGTTGGGGCTTGATTTTATAATTAAAAAAAAAAAAAATTGCCGAAGAAGATTCCCTTTAATATAAGGGCTTTTAAGGCCTCCTCTAAACAGGGAAATCTGCCGGGAGACTGATAGCAGATGATATGACTCCTGCAGTGTGGGCGGGGCTCTGACAACCTCTCATGAACAACACTAAAAATATGCATTTTGGGTGGTGTCACCTTTTCATCATTACAACACAGATAACCGTGATATTACTTAACCGGTGCTGAGAAGCTGCTGATGACAACATCTCCATGTTATTGTTATCACCTTGTTTGCATCAGTGTCATCACCCATCACACCCATTAGTGTCCAAAAATACATTTGAAACCTGAATTTTTACTATATGCCTGCTAAGTTGTTGATCAAAAATCTTAGAAGGGGAAACTTGATGTGCTGAGGGCTCCGTCTGATTGACAATCTGTCGAGAACCAATTCATTGCTATCACCTTATCTGGATCCAAGTCTCCAAAATAGGTCAATGTCCTCACCCAGAGGCGTAACTTGAAGCTCCTGGGCCCTAGTGCAAAAATTGAAAATGGGGGCCACCGCAGTATCATTGTGCCGATTTTACAATGCTTTGCCTCCTTATGTGGCAGAGAAGGGCTATTGGGCCCCCTCAGGCTGCATGGTCCCTCTGTCGGTAGTCGACTGCTTCCTCTGAACCCACTGTAGTACGCCTCTCCTGTCTCACCCATCTATGCTAGTATTACATGAGGTGTAGGATTGTCGTTGCTTGATGTCATTGTTATTTTCATCCTTGTCTCAATGTCATCTAAGTAGGTCAAATGTCTTCACCCGTTTACCTCTAAGGGTAGGTTCACACGGCGTCTTTCAGACCGTATTTCGGGGCGTTACTGCGCTGCAATACTGCGCCCCAAATACAGCTATGATTACCCTCCGTCTTCTCTCATTCACATTGCGCGCTGGGTGAAAGAAGCGTCACGTCACATCTTCCTGGCGTTTAGGGGTATGGAAGTAGAAATCCCCCCCCCCCCCCTCCCCAGTGTTTTAGAAGTACGCACTGGCTGTGCATATTCTAAGACTCTCCTCAAGTACGCTGTCGGGAAACAAACCCTATTATTCACACTGTTGGTTTATAGTTTTTTGATGGTAGATGCTGAGATAATATTTGACCTTAGTCTACTACCAGCACATGAACGGGAGATCAGAAGGAATAAGGAGCATGTTTGATTGTTGTTAGGGTGCAGCATATCTTTTTCTGCCGAAAGAAACCCCGCACTGTGTGAGAGCGCCCCGATCAGATCTCTGTTTAGGAATAACGTAATAGAGGGTGCTCACAAGGCGTCTTTTGGGGTGTATTTGGCACCTATTTCGGGCGTAATTTGGCAAAAATACATCCCAAACAATGTACTTTACGCTTCGCATGGAGTACAATATGAAATATGTGACGGCAATCACTCGCTGCATAATTTACGATCGTAATTTAGCACGCTATCTTTTGGACTTGCCGAAGAATAAAAATAGAAAGTATAGGAGTCAGTGTGCGCCTCAGGCTAGCGAGGTAATTTCACAGTGTGATGAGTGCACAAAACAACAAACACCCGGGGGCCTGATTTATCAATACTGTCAGCTGTAAGGGCTGTTCTTTGTTGCACTATAGCAACCAATCAAGAGATCATTGCAACCTATCAGAGCTCATAGTGACTAGAGCCCATACCGACCAATCAGAGCCCATAGGGACCAATCAGGGCTCATAGCAACCAATCAGATCCCATAGCCTCCAATCAGAGTCCATAGCATCCAATCAGAGCTCCCAAGCTACCAATCAGTAGGCCCATAGGCTAAACCAATAAAAGGTCTTAGTCAACCAATCAGAAAACCCATAGCAAACCATTCAGAGCTCACAGCCACCAAATTGAGTCCATAGCATCTCAATCAGAGCCATTAGCAACCAATAAAGACTCATAGACAACCAATCAGAAACCATAGCAACCATCAGAGCTTCGAGCAGCTCGCACCCAATCAGTGCTCGGCTTTATTTCTTATACGCTCTGGAAAAACAATGAAAGCTGAGGTCTGATTGATCTCTAATGGTTCTGGGTTGCTATGGACTTCTGAGTGGTGGTTATGAGCTTGATTGGTGGCTTATGAGGCTCTGATTGGAGGTAGGGAGCTTTGTGATTGGTGGGCTATGGGCTGTTGATTGGTTGACATATGATGCTGTGATTGTTTGCTATGGGCTAGTGATTGGTTGCATGGCTCTGATTGGTGGTCTATGAAGCTCTGATGGAGGCTTTGTGCTGTGATTGGTGGCTATGGGCTCTGATTGGTTGCGTAGTTTACGGGGATGAGCGTGATTGGTTGCTATGGGCTCTGATTGGTTGCTAGGGCGCTGATTGGTTTTTTGTAGCTCTAAATTGGTTGCTATGATCTCTGATTGGTTTCTGAGTTCTATTGTATGTCGCTATGAGCTTGATGGTTTCTGAGCTCTAATTGGTGGCTATGAGCTCTGATTGGTTTCTTGAGCTTGATTGGTGCTGTGGGCTCATGATTGGTTTCTGAGGCTCTGATGGTTCTCGCTATTGGGCTTGTTTGGTTTTCTGAGCTCTGTTTGGCTTGCTGTGGGCGCTCATTGTGGTGGGGGTCGCTTATGAGTATCTATTGGTCGGGGGATGTGGGTCCGATTGGTTGCTATGGGCAACAAAAACAGTCTTACTGCTGGGGCCACTGTGACTGAATCCGGCCCAACGTTCGCTTCTTTAATGTAGAGGAACTTTTGGTTTCCTTTAAGAAATCTGAGTAGATCTGCTCCAGTAGCTGTGTGCTCGCCCTCTCCGGCTGCCTTCACATTCAGGCAAGAACTTGTGTATTTCCCTTCCGTACAAATCAGACCCTTTTCAATAATTCAGCGGGTGACAACTTTGAAGCTAATTGACGCTAATGGCAGAACCGCGGCAGCGTTAATTGTGTATCTGGTTTTTTTTTTTTGAAGTCTTGGAGCCCCGGTGGGAATTGCAGAGCTCCTCAAAGCCCAAAACACATGACACGGCCATTAGGATTGTTGGCTTGTTGGACAAGGATAAATCATGTTTAATATCTCAGTTATAAATTTTTCGGTGGTGCATCCGCGTAAGAGAGGAGAGCCCCAAAGGCTTTTGAATTTTTTAATTAATGAATCATTAGGCAAAGTGCAAACATTCTGCATGATAAATAATAGAGAGCTACCCCTAGCAGCACAATACACCTCTCACTATATGGGTTTCCTTTTCTTATAAGTGGTGGAGCGCCGTACATCACTTCCTGTTCCAAAAAGCTGCGTCTAATTCCCTCTCTTATGACACATAGGCTACCTCCCCAAATTTTTGAGATTGCAAAAGGGGACACTCAGGCCAGCCTCTAACCCCGCCCAAACACATGAATCATACTAAGAATGCCTCTAACAGCCCCCTAACATACACGCCAACTTTTTGACAGCCAAAAGGGACACATTCTCGGGGTTGTATTGTGTCCCAAAGATGAAATATTAAGTAAATTTTTCTGTAAAATACAGGTCTAAGCCATCAGATACTTTTTTAAAGCAAGATTGTCAGTTTTTTTACGCAAATCTATTTCTCAAATGAAAAAAAGAAAGGGACATTTATAGAGCAAAAAGGGACAGAGGGGCAAGGGTTTTAAAAAAAGGGACAGTTGGGAGGGGTTTCATAGGGTCGTCTCATAGGAAGCCAAATAATAAAAATAAAATAATAAATCTTTTTTATATAGCCAACCCTTTTCGCAGCACTTTACAATGTAGAGGGAATAATTACAGAAAAAAGACGCATTAAAGTGGAAAGTACTTCGGTGAGAACCAAAAGGGGTGAGGGCCCTGCTCCCAAAGGGTTACAATCTTTAAAATTTCTATAATAGATCGTAAACGTAGGAGGAAGCAAAACAACTGACTGCCTGGAGAGTTTGCTCCTACATGGAGCCATTGATAAAATGATTCACCAATTCATACCCATAGCTGTTATACAGCAGTGTGCAGAGAAGGGATGTATCTAAGCCTGTAATGTGTGATCCTGCTCTGTGACGTGGTATATCTAATCTTATCACATATTACGCTGTATCCTGAGACTGTGTATCTGATCTTGTCATGTGTGATCTAATCCTGTCATAAAGTATATTACACTGTTCGCTGAGCCTGTGTATCTAAGCCCATTGAAGCGGTGTATCTAATCCGGTCATGTGTTATAATTTGTTCTGAGCCGTGTTTTTAAATTTAAGCCCATGAAGAGGGTTTTTATCTAATTTCCCGGGTTTTTATTTACTTTGTGCTGAAACCTGTGTATTGTAATTCCCCCCGGGATGTGTTATACTTTGGTGGCCTCTGAACTAAGCCCATCGAATCGTGTTTTAACCTTTTTTTTTTTTTTTTCTTTTTCAAAAACCAGCTTTATTGAAAGTCATAATAGAAATAAAAATTACAAAGGCTTTTGCAAAACAATGAGCCCTCACATCTAATACCAAGGACATTTGCATAGTTGCCCAAATTTTGAAAATGAAAAAAAACAGGAGATTTGTAAGTCGTGCGTAGGCCCACGGCAAAAATTTGCATGGACCGCCCATTTTTGTCGGTTCCCACCCCCCTTCAAAACCCACACCCACTCCACTAACTGAAAAACGGCTTTGGAAAAAGCCAGGTAGATGCCCTTTAGAGGTAGTGCCCTTTAAAGGGCCCGGTAATGCCCCCTTTGTGCCAAGAGATGCCCCCTTGTGCCAGGTAGTCCCCCCCTTTGTTACCCGGGTAGATGCCCCCTTTGTTAGCCAGGTAGATGCCCCTTTGTTACCGGTAGGTGCCCTTTGTTGCCGGGTAGTGCCCCCATTGTTTGCCGGTAGTGCCCCCATTGTTGCCAGGTAGTCCCCCCTTTCGTTCCCAGGTGTCCCCCCTTCTGTTCCCAGGTGTGCCCCCTTTGTTGCCAGGTGCCCCCTTGTAGCCGGGTGTCCCCCCCATTTTTGCAGGTAGACCCCCCTTGTTGCCAGGTAGTGCCCCATGTTAGCGGTAGTGCCCCCATTGTTGAGGTAGTCCCCCCTTTGTTCCGGTAGTGCCCCTTTGTTGCCGGTAGTGTCCCATTTTTGCCAGGTGTGCCCCCATTGTAGCCATTTTTGGGTCCCCCCATTGTTCCCAGGTAGCCCCTCTGTTGCGGTGACCGCCCATTGTAGCGGGTAGGCCCCCATTGTTACCCAGGAGTGCCTCTCTGTTGCCGGTAGTTCCCCTCTGTTCCCAGGTAGACCCCCCATTGTAGCCAGGTGGCCCCCATTTTTAGCCGGTGTGCCCCCCTGTTGCCAGGTAGTGCCCCCTCTGTTGCCAGGTAGGGGGCCCCCATTGTTGCCAGGTAGTTCCCCATTTTTTCCCAGGTGTGTCCCCTTGTTGCCAGGTAGTCCCCCCCATTGTAGAGGTAGTGCCCCATTGTAGGCAGGTAGTTCCCCCTCTGTTCCAGGTAGGGAAAACCCCCCCTTGTAGCCAGGTGTGCCCCCATGTTAGCCAGTTAGTGCCCCCTCTGTTCCCGGTAGTCCCCCCTTGTTGCCAGGTAGTGCCCCCTTTGTTGCCAGGTATGCCCCCTTGTTTGCCAGGTAGTGCCCCTTTGTTTCCCCAGGTAGTGCCCCCTTGTTGCCGGGTTTTTAGTGCCCCCATTGTTGCCGGTAGTGCCCCCTTTTTCCCAGGTAGTCCCCCCCCTCTGTTGCCAGGTAGTGCCCCATTGTTGGGGTTGTCCCCCCAATTGTAGCGGGTGGCCCCATTTTGCCAGGTAGACCCCCCTTTGTAGCGGTAGTGCCCCCATTTTTGGGTCAGGTGTGTCCCCTTTTGTTGCCAGGTGTGCCCCCTTGTTGCCGGTAGTGCCCCCTTGTTGCCAGGTAGTCCCCCTTTCTGTTGCCGGGTTGGCCCCATTTTGCCAGGTAGTGTCCCCATTTTTGCCAGGTGTGTCCCCATTGTTGCCAGGTAGTGCCCCATTGTTAGCCGGTAGACCCCCCATTGTAGCCAGGTAGGCCCCCATTTTTTGCCAGGTAGTTCCCCTCTGTTGCCGGTAGACCCCCCATTTAGCCAGGTAGTCCCCCCATTGTTAGCCGGTGGCCCCCTCTGTTGCCGGGTAGTGCCCCTTTTTGCAGGTAGTGCCCCCTTTGAGGAGACCCCCTTGTAGCAGGTAGTCCCCCCCCTTATTGTAGTCAGGTAGTGCCCCCCTTTTTTGTAGTCGGTGTTGCCCCCTTTTGCCAGGACCCCCCCCCTTGTACCCGGGGTAGTGCCCCCTTATTTAGTCAGGTAGTGCCCCCTTATTGTGCAGGTAGTTGCCCCCTCTGTTCCCCAGGGAGACCCCCCATTGTAGCCAGGTAGTCCCCCCTTTTTGTAGCCAGGTAGACCCCCCATTGTACCCAGGTAGCCCCCCCTTATTGTAGTCAGGTGTGCCCCCTTATTGTGTAGGTTTTCCCCCCTCTGTTGCGGGTAGCCCCCCCATTTTTCCCGGTAGTCCCCCCCCCCTTAATTTGTCCCAGGTAGCCCCCATTGTGCCAGGTAGTCCCCCCCTTATTGTGTCAGGTAGTCCCCCCCTCTGTTGCCAGAAAGACCCCCCATTGTAGCCGGTAGCCCCCATTTTTAGCCAGGTAGGGCCCCCCTTATTGTAGCGGGTTTAGAGGGCCCCCAAAAGCTAATAAAAAAAAAAAATAATAAAAGTCACTCACCCCCCCGGCTCCTGCAGCGCGGCCCCCCTGCGATTCCTCAGCGACGCAGGGGTTTTGAGTGAAGGCCGCGCGTCACTTCCCCTGCGCCGTGATGTATGTACGGGGCACAGGCGCCGGACATACGGGGGAGAAGGGGGAGGGGCGACCCTCCTGCCTCCCCCCTGCCAGTGAAGCACCCGGGCGGGTGAGGGGACGTGCGGCCGCTTCCCCCGCCTGTAGGAGGGCCCCCCGGCGCAAGAGTAGCGACAGCGCTACTTTTGGGCCCCCGCGGTAATTTTAAAGGACCCCCGCCGCCTGCAGGAATGCCAACCCCCGGGAGGGCGGGGGGGGCCCCAATTAGCAGGCCCCCCCCCGCCAAAAACCCGGGGGAGTTGGCAGTATGCATTTTGTTTATACTATCAGTAGGAAATTATCCAGGTGGGTCTGAAATGATAAGCATGGTTTTATAAAAGAAGGATATAAAATTTTACCAATCGTACCCTAGGGTTAATAAGCTGATTTGCACTTTGAATGCAATAGGTATAAAACATCTACCTGCAAGGAAATAAAACAAAATATAGAATCAGTGATCTAAACCCGTCAGTATTATACTTTGTGCTGAGCCTGTGCATCTAAGCCCATCAAAGCGGTTTATCTAATCTTGGCATGTGTCATACTTTGTGCTGAGCCTGGGTATCTATGCCTATTGAAGCGGAGTAACTAATCCTGACGTGTCATACTTTGTGCTGAGCCTGTGTATCTAAGATCATCGAAGCGGCGTATCTAATCCCTATGTGATATTTTTTTGCTGAGTCTTGTATCTAAGCCACGAAGTGGGGTATCTAATTTTGGTATGTGTCATTCGTTGTGCTGAGTCTGGTATTAAGCCCAAACGAAGCGGTGTTCAATTGGTATGTGAGAAAAAGGAAAGAAAAAACAATAGGAAAAATTTTTTTGAAAAAACAAGGCGGATAAAGCAGATGTAGGGTGTCACCTCTTGCGGTTGCGCTCCTAGTAAGAGGCACAAAATCTCATAGCGTTTTCGGGGGTTTTGTGATCGTAGCCCCGCACGGCAGCCGTGTTCTCGGCGTTCGGCGTAAAGGTGAACGGGAAACGGTCTGGAAGCAGGGAAAAAAAAAAGAGTTCCCAAAAAAAGCCAAAGATGCTGGCTAAAAATTAAAAAAGTCTTTTTTCTTAAAAAATGCGGGGTAGTATGCCCCCGATATTAAAAAAAATAGACTAAATAACCCCAACGCGTTTCTCGTGAAAAACCCCGCGCTTTTTAAGGGTGTGTACCCCTTTAAAAAAACGCTGGTGTTCAGCGAGAAAAATATTTACATATATTCTCTGTATGCTGAGCCGTGTTTTCTGATCTTGTTTGTGTGATCTAATCCTGTCATAAAGTATATTACACTGTTTTATGGCTGTGTATCTAAGCCCTTGAAACGGTGTATCTAATCCCGGGCTTGTGTTATCTTTGTGTGAGCCCGTTATGTAAGTTATAAGCGTTATTAAACCCGAAAGTGTTAACTTTGTGTGAGTCTGTGTATTTAAGTCCACGAAAAGGGTTTTTATTATTTTGGTAATGTGTTATACTTTGTGCTGAGCCTGTGTATGTAAACCTATTGAAGCAGGGATTTATTTACATGTTTTTTTAAAATTTGTGCGAGCCTGGTATTTAATTAAAAGCCCTCGAAAGGTGTATTAAATTGGGATGTTTATACTTTTTTTCTGAGCCTCTGTATCGAAGCGATGTATCTAATCTTGGCATGTGTTATAATTTGTGCTGAGCCTCTGCATCTAAGCTTATTGAAGCAGTGTATCTAATCCTGACGTGTCATACTTTGTGATGAGCCTGTGTATATAAGCCTATTGAAGCGGTGTATCTAAGCCTTTTGAAGCAGTGTATTAATTTTTGCGTATAATAAATTTTTTGCTGAGGGGTGTGTTTTTAAGCCTATTTAAGCGGTTTTATCTAAGCTATTGAAGCTTGTATTAATCCTGACATGAACTTTTTGGGTGAGCCTGTGCATCGAAGCCCATCAAAGCGGTTTATCTAATCTTGGCATGTGTCATACTTTGTGCTGAGCCTGGGTATCTAAGCCTATTGAACGGGTTTTATCAAGCCTTTTTAAAGAGTGTTCTAATCTGACTGTCATACTTTGTGCTGAGCCTGTGTATCTAAGCCTATTGAAGCGGTGTATCTAAGCCTTTTGAAGCAGTGTATCTAATCCTGACGTGTAATACTTTGTGCTGAGCCTGGCACAAGCCCATCAAAAACGGTTTATCTAAATTTTGGGTTTTGTCTATTTGTGCTGAGCCCGGGGGTTTTAAACTATTGAAGGGAAGTAACTAAACCTGAGTTCATTTGTGCTGAGCCTGTGTATGTAAGTCTATTGAAGCAGTGTATCTAATCCTGACATGTGTTATACTTTGTGCTGAGTCTGTGTATCTAAGCCATTTTTTCAGTGTATCTAATCCTGTCATGTTACTGTATAGCGAAAAAAATAAAACAGAAAAGGGGCCTAGTGTATAGTGTGCATAGTGTGTGGCCAAATATGCATTTTGTGCTTAGTAATGCAGTAACCTGATGGGGGGAGGGGGCCCGTCTCTTTGGAGATAGTGGTAGTTCCCCAGCGCCTCTCCCCTACGATTTCGCCGCTCGGGTTTGATATAGTGAATAGTTTAGTGCTAGAAATCAACTAAAAAAAAGCGCGGTATACAAGGCGCTGAGACTACTCATTGAATAGAACCGGGGATTTATTCAGACCTAGCAGAAATAAAAAGTCTATGGACAATGCTTTTCTCACTATGTAGCATTTCCTCCGGGCCTATATTGCTACATAGCGAGAAACGCGTTGTCCATAGACTTTTTGTTTCTGTTCACATAAATCCCGGTTCTTTTCAATGAGTAGTCTCAGCGCCTTGTATACCGCGCTTTTTTTTAGTTGATTTCTAGCACTAAAATATCCACTAAGCCTGTCATGTGTGATACTGTGCTAAGCTGCTGTATCTAGGCCTATTATGTGTGATACAGTTTTGAGAAGGGGTGTACCTAATCCTATTTTACACTTTGTGCTGAGCCCATGTGTCTAAGGTTCGGGTCACATACGCGTGGGAGACTTCATTCGGGACCTGCAACATCCGACTGACTGAAAAAATAGCGCATCAAAATGCGCTATTTTGTTCCAGCAACCTAGTGGACACCACGGCGGAAACCCGACAGACTCCTTGTAATCAATAGGTTCCTCCGGACGCCGCCGGTGTCTGTCGTGAAACTAATCCCTCGGTGTCTGTTTCCTTCTCTGCGATGAAGATGAAAGTTGTGAACGAAACCTCCGACGCGGATGTGAACAAAGCCTGAGCCTGTCCTGTGTGACACTGTGCTGGGAAGTGGGGTGTCCCTAGCGCTCAAGTGTCCCAAGTCCCTGTTTACTCCTTACTCTATTTGACTTGAGAAACTTGTTAGTAGTATAATGTTGTACCGTGTTAGCCATAGAAAGTAGAAGAGCGGCGAAATCAGGCGATACCTTTTAGAGGCTGACTGAGTATATTTGATGGTGAGCTTTCGAGAGGACTAGCTCCCTTCTTCAGACATGATGTTATACAAGAACTGAACATTTACAGACTTTCTATACACAAAAGACCTGGCTCTTCAAAGGATCTTAGAATTTTTAAAAATAACAAAATGCAATATAAGCAGACAAGTCATTTACAACAGGTCAAGAAATCAACAATCTGGAAATTTGTGAGGCGTGATGGAGGGGTCAGTAATTCTTATCCCGTAGCCAGGGCTGAGGAGTCGGCAAGCCAAAGCCCCGACTCCGACTCCTCAATTTCTCAAACCTCCGACTCCTGACTCCCTCATACACGGCGCATGTTTAAGTGATAACTTTACTGTAGTAAAATGGTAACATCTGGCTTTTTATCACCTTATGATACAATAATCAAGCTATTTAGGTAGAACAGACACTGACAAGCAAAAGGGTAACAATGTTTTGATCTTTTGAACACTTGTGGGTAGAGTGGATTAAAAAGCTGTATTTGTATCCAAGTCCAGTCTGCACCAACAATGGGAATGTGTAGAAGAGACCTGGGATCGGATTTTGGTCAAGATATGCTTGAATCTGATTCAGAGCCCAGAAGGATTCAGGCAGGGCTGAAAACCAAAAGGTGGATTTCCCAAATACTAACTAAATAATAAAAATTAACATTTTGATTTTTAGTAGCAAAACAGTAACAATGCAGTTACAGGAAAGAATCTGCAGAACTAAGCAGATGCTAAATACTTGCAAGTCACATTTATGTATAAGATCGGTGAGATGACTGTATATAAAATTGCAGTAACCTCATGTACAAAGCTGGATGGAGAGATATGGAGCCTGAAAGTCATAAATTAAAAACATTGTTACCATTTTGCTTGTCAGTGTAAAATATATTTATTGGACATGACTTTAGAACACAAAAAAATTGTAAATATGCAAAACACTGCAGGAACATTTGTGGAGTCTGTGAATTTGTTCTGAGAAATAGTATTGCCTCCATCAGATCCTGCAAACATGACCTCACATCTGATCTCATTATTTCCAGGCTACAGAACGGCCTCTCTACACGAACTTGGGTTGGAGGCAAAGCGGTGACCACAGGGGCAACACCTCTAACAATGTCAGGGTATAAAGGGATTGCCTCGGCCACAGTCAGTGTTGATGAACGGTTGATCTTCTACTTCTTTGAAAGCAGGTGAAACATTTTGCTGAAATCTGTTTGCCCTGGGAGCGGAATCTTTTCCCCTGGGGCAGCGCTTTGCCTGCTCCATGTCATCAATTACACTCTCATGTGATGAGGCTGAAGATATGGGAGCAGTAGCACCGGCCGCACCCAATTCCTTGCTCTTTGCATCAAACTAACTGGACCAACTTATTATATATTTTGGGAGTCGGAGTCGGTCCATTTTATGACTACTCCGACTCCTGCAAAACAGGCACCGACTCCACAGTCCTGCTCGTAGCCATCAGGTGTAATTTGTGGCTCTCACAGTTCACACATAGTTTGACATAAAGCTGGCATGGATATTAAACCCATTTTGCAGAGTTTGAAATTTTTGCATTAATTTAAATTCCCATTTAAATGAATCCAAAAATTTCCAACTCTGCAAAATGGGTTAAATATCCATGCCAGCTTTATGTCAAACTATATGTGAACTGTGAGAGCCACAAATTACACCTGATGGCTACGAGATAAGAATTACTGACCCCTCCGTCACGCCCACAAGTTTCCAGATTGTTGATTTCTTGACCAGTTTGTAAAATGACTTGTCTGCTTATATTGCATTTTGTTATTTTTAAGAATTCTAGGATCCCTTGAAGGTCCAGGTCTTTTGTGTATAGAAAGTCTGTAAATGTTTAGTTCTTGTATAACATCATGTCTGAAGAAGAGAGCCAGTACTCTCGAAAGCTCACCATCAGATATATCACAAGGCATTATGGGAAAGGGGCTGAGAAGCCCACAGCGCCCTCTGTTGGTTGTAACAAATCCTCAATTTGCTTTTGACCCCCCGGGAAGTCTTGAGAAAGCAAAAAGGATTTTTTTAGCCAAGCCAGTATCTTTTCATTGCAGACAACGCTGTTTCGGGATTTTTGTCCCTCTTCATTTGCAGAGCAGAGAAGATAAATGGTGGCTGTGTGGGAGGCATCGGGTGGCTCAGGAAGGGAAGATCTCTCCTTAAGGAGAGCACCGATATACTCAGTCAGCCTCTAAAAGGTATCGCCTGATTTCTCCACTCTTGATAAACTTGTAGAAGTAAGTGCACTATATTGCCCCAAAAAGCTTCCCCTACTGCATATTAGGCTACAAGTTATAGATGACGTAATAACTTATTACAGTTTTGTCTGTATTCAAATGATTTTGGGCTAATCTGGAAATGAAAAAAAAAAAACTATAGAACTGTATAGATATACATGAAAAAATATATATTCGTCTCAATGACCCATAAGTGACCATCTTTGACCATTCAAAAAGTTGGGAGGTATGGTGTATCTAATCCTATCATGCAGTATACTACACAGAGTCTGTGAATATAAGCCTGTAATATGTGATACTGTGCTGAGCCTGTGTATCTAAGCCTACGATGTGTGATACGGCGTTAGGATTAGATACACCGCTTCACATCATGTGTGTACGATGTGTGATACTGTGCTGTGAAGTAGTGTATCTAATCCTATCATGCAGTATATGAAACGGTTTAATGAGCCTGTGGATATAAGCCTATAATATGTGCTACTGTGCTGAGCTGCTGTATCTAAGCCTATGGTGTGCGATACTGTGCTGTGAACGGATGCATCTAATCCTATCATATATTACACTTTGTGCTGAGCTTGTGTATCTAAGCCTATAATGTGTGATACTGTGCTGTGAAGCGGTGTATCTAATCCCATCATATATTACTCTGTTTGCTGAGCTTGTGTATCTAAGCCTATGATGTGTGATACTGTGCTGTGAAGCGGTGTATCTAATCCCATCATATATTACTCTGTTTGCCGAGCTTGTGTATCTAATCCTATGATGTGTGATACTGTGCTGTGAAGCGATGTATCTAATCCTATCATGCAGTATATAACACGGTTTAATGAGCCTGTGGATATAAGCCTATGCTATGTGCTACTGTGCTGAGCTGCTGTATCTAAGCCTATGATGTGTGATACTGTGCTGTGAAGCGGGGTCTCTAATCCCATCATATATTACCCTGTTTGCTGACCTTGTGTATCTAAGCCTAAAATGTGTAATACTGTGCTGTGAAGTGGTGTATCTAATTCCATCATTTATTACCCTGTTTGCTGAAGCTTGTGTATCTAAGCCTAAAATGTGTGATACGGTGTTAGGATTAGATACACCGCTTCACATCATGTGTGTACGATGTGTGATACTGTGCTGTGAAGTAGTGTATCTAATCCTATCATGCAGTTATATGAACGGTGTTTTAATGAGCCTTGTGGATTTTAAGCAATACCCATGTGTTACTTGTGCTGAGCTGTGGTATCTCAAGCCTTTGGTGGTGTGCGATCTGGCTGTGAACGGATGCATCTAATCCTATCATATATTACACTTTGTGCTGAGCTTGTGTATCTAAGCCTATGATGTGTGATACTGTGCTGTGAAGCGGTGTATCTAATCCCATCATATATTACTCTGTTTGCCGAGCTGGTGTATCTAAGCCTATGATGTGCAATACTGTGCTGTGAACGGATGTACCTAATCCTATCATATATTACACTTTGTGCTGAGCTTGTGTATCTAAGCCTATTTATGTGCGATATAGTGCTGTGAATGGATGCATCTAATCCTATCATATATTAACTTTGTGCTGAGCTTGTGTTCTAAGGCCTATGATGTGCGATACTGAAGCTGTGAACGGATGCATTAATCCTATAATATATTAAAACTTTGTGCTGAGCTTGTGTATCTAACCTATGGTTTTGCGATACTGTTTTTGTGGAACGGATGTATTTTAATTCTATCATTTTATTACGCTTTGTTTCTGAGCTTGTGTATCTAAGCCTTTGGTGTGCTATACTGTGCTGTGAACGGATGTATCTAATCCTATCATATATTACGCTTTGTGCTGAGCTTGTGTATCTAAGCCTATGATGTGCGATACTGTGCTGTGAACGGATGTAATCTCAATCCTATCATATATTACACTTTGTGCTGAGCTTGTGTATCTAAGCCTTTGGTGTGCGATACTGTGCTTTGTGAACGGATGTACCTAAACTATCATATTTTTGACGCTTTGTGCTGAGCTTGTGTAATCTAAGCTATGGTGTGCGATACTGTGCTGTGAACGGATGTAAACTAATCCTATCATATATTACACTTTGTTTCTGGAGCTTGTTGTATTAATGCCTATGATTATGTGATACTTTTGCTGTGAAGTTGGTATCTAAACCTATACATGCAGTTATATAACACGGTTTAATGAGCCTGGGATAACGCCACTTTTACTATGTGTACTGTGCTGAGCTGCTGTATCTAAGCCTTAGGATGTGCGATACTGTGCTGTGATTGGGATATATAACGCAATCCTATCATAGTATTACACTTTGTGCTGAGCTTGTGTATCTAAGGGCCTTATGATGTGCGATACTGTGCTGTTGAAATGGCTATATCTTAATTCCTATTCATATATTACACTTTGTGCCCGAGTTGTGTATCTAAGCCTATGGATGTGCGAAAACTGTGCTGTGAACGGTGTATCTAATCCTATCATGCAGTATATTACAAGGCTTGCTGAGTCTATGGATATTAAACTTATATTATGTGCTGCTGTATCTTAAGCCCTATGATGTGCTGATTACTGTGCTGTGAAGTGGTGTTATCTAATCCCATCATATATTACCCTGTTTATCTAAGCTTATGATGTGCAATATTGTGCTGTGAACGGGTGTATCTAAAACCCCTCATATATTACCCTGGTTATCTAAGCCTATGATGTGCGGGTACTGTGCTGTGAAAGTGTAAACTAATCCTATCATATATTACACTTTGTGCTGAGCCTGGTGTATCTAATCCTGCATGCGTTTATACCGGGGTGCAGAGTCGTATATCTTATTCTAGCTTGGGTAATACTATCCGCTGAGCACGTAACACATGAGATACTGTGCTGCGGAGCTCAGCGTATCTAAGCCTGAGCTGTGTGATACCGCCGGTCACTGTCCTGCGAGGAGGCTCCATGTACAGGTGTCATTAGATACCTCTTCTGTGGTCTCAGGACTCCATGTTTTATGTAACGTGTTTGACTTGATGATCAGGTTGAACAATGTCGGTCACATGAGACCAGGAACATTTTAGGAATCTCTTCACGCCCTGAGGTATTTTTGCAATGTGATGTCTCAGGTTTGTACTTTTACCTGTCACCTGCTGCCGGGTGTTATAATCCCGCCTGAGCTGCACAGGGTGCCCGCTCTCTGCCCACACTCTGGCCGGCGCAGGGCAAACATGTTTGACTTTGTTCCTGACAGCTTGTAAGCAGCACGCTCCTGGTAATTCATGGTTTACAAGTGGCCGCGTGCCAAAAACCTATTGCAGAATATGACGTCTGTTTCCGAGCAGCTTAGAAGCACTTGGAAAGAGTCTAGATTGTGCATAAATCTCACCCTCGCCTACTGGCCGAGCCCAAATAATGCCAGCCAGCGTGTGACCTCAGCACTGCCTGCCAGAGAGGGCTGAATATGTGGTGGGGCGCAAGTTGTTGGCCCCTCCCCATACCAGCCGGTGAGAGCGCCCTTTATACAGGGCCGGGAAAAGGGGGCCCCTAATATCAGGGCCGGGCCACAGAGCGCCCCCAAATACGGGCCCGGCCACGGGGGGCGTCCCCCATATACAGGGCCCACCACAGGCTTCCCCCTATACAGGGCCCCGGCCAAAAGAGCCCCCCAAATTACCGGGGGCCGGCCACAGGCGCCCCATATACAGGGCCAGCCACGAGCTTTCCCCAATACAGGGCCCAAACCCACAGAGCGCCCCCCATATACAGGACCAGCCACAGAGCGTCCCCATATACAGGGCCGGACACAGAGCGCCCCCATATACAAGGGCCAGGCAGGGGGGCGTCCCCATAACAAGGGCCAGCCACAGAGCGGCCCCAAAGGGCCAGCCAAGGGGCCCCCATATACAGGGCCAGGCAGGGAGCGTCCCCATATACAGGGGCCACCACAGGGTCCCCATTACAGGGGCCGGCCACAGAGCCCCCCATATACAAGCCAGACAGAGAGGCCCCCATATACGGGGCCAGCCACAGGCATCCCCTTTAAAGGACCCAGCCAGGAGCGCCCCATTCCCGGGGACCAGCCACAGAGCGTCCCCATATCCAGGGCAAGCCACAGAGCGTCCCCATAACAGGGCCAGGCAGGAGCGCCCCATATACAGGGCCACCATCAAAGGCCCCCCCAAATACAGGACCACCCCAAAGAGCGTCCCCATATACAGGGCCAGCCACAGAGCGTCCCCATATACAGGGCCAGCCACAGAGCGTCCCCATATACAGGGCCAGCCACAGAGCGTCCCCATATACAGGGCCAGCCACAGAGCGTCCCCATATACAGGGCCGGCCCCGGAGCGTCCCCATATACAGGACCAGCCACAGAGCGTCCCCATTACAGGGCCGGACACGACGCCCCCAATAAGGGCCCACCACAGGCATCCCCCATATACAGGACCAGACGAGGGGCCCATTACAGGGCCAGCCACAGGCGCCCCCTAACGGGCAGCCACAGAGGGCCCCCAATACAAGGCCGAAGAGAGCTTTTCCCCATATACAGGGCCAGCCACAGAGCGCCCCCATATACAGGGCCAGCCACAGAGCGTCCCCATATACAGGGCCAGCCACAGAGCGTCCCCATATACAGGGCCAGCCACAGAGCGTCCCCATATACAGGGCCAGCCACAGAGCGTCCCCATATACAGGACCAGCCACAGAGCGTCCCCATATACAGGGCCAGACAGAGAGCGTCCCCATATACAGGGCCAGCCACAGAGCGTCCCCATATACAGGGCCGGCCACAGAGCGCCCCCATATACAGGGCCAGACAGAGAGCGTCCCCATATACAGGGCCAGACAGAGAGCGTCCCCATATACAGGGGCCAGCCCAGAGCTCCCCTAAAAAGGGCCAGCCACAGAGGCCCCTATACAGGGCCACCCAGAGCGTCCCCTTTAAACGGGCCAGCCACAGGCGCCCCCAAATTTTACAGGGCAGCCACGGAGCGCCCCCATATACAGGACCAGCCACAGACGCCCCCCATATACAGGGCCAGCCACAGAGCGTCCCCATATACAGGGCCGGCCACAGAGCGTCCCCATATACAAGGCCAGACAGAGAGCGTCCCCATATACAGGGCCAGCCACAGAGCGTCCCCATTCAGGGCCGCCCAGGGTCCCCAATATACAGGCCAGCCACGGACTCCCCCATATACAGGTCCAGCCACAGAGCGTCCCCATATACAGGGCCAGGCAGAGAGCGCCCCCATATACAGGGCCAGCCACAGCGCCCCCTATACAGGGTGGGCCACAGGGTCCCCAAAACAGGAAGCCACAGAGCGCCCCCATATACAGGGCCGGACACAGAGCCCCCATATACAAGGCCCCCCCACAGAGGTCCCCATATAAGGCCCGCCACAGAGCGCCCCCATATAAGGGCCGGAAGGGGGCCCCATTCAGGGCCGGCCACAGAGCGCCCCCATATACAGGGCCAGCCACAGAGCGTCCCCATATACAGGGCCAGCCACAGAGCGTCCCCATATACGGGGGCCACCCAAAAGAGAGCCCCCCATTCAGGGTCGAAGAGCGCCCCCATTACAGGCCGCCACAGAGGCCCCCATTTACAGGGCCACCCACAGAGGTCCCCTATACAGGCCCACCCAAAGAGCGTCCCATATACAGGCCCCAGCCACAAGGCCCCCATATACAGGCCCAGCCGGGAGCGCCCCCCCCATAAAAGGGCCGCACAAAAGGTCCCCATATAAGGACCACCACAGAGCGCCCCCCATATACGGGCCCGGCCCACAAGCGCCCCATATACAGGGCCGGCCACAGAGCGCCCCCATATACAGGCAGCCACAGAGCGCCCCCCAATACGGGGCCAGCAAGAGCCCCCCCATTACGGGCCAGGGCAGACGTCCCCAAATTACAGGGCCACCACAGAGCGTCCCATATACGGGGGCCAGACAGAAAAGCGCCTCATATACAGGGCCAGCACAGAGCGCCCCCATATCGGGGCCACCCCACAGAGGCCCATATACGGGCCAGCCACAGAAAGCTTTCCCCATATACAGGGCCAAAGAGAGCGCCCCCATATACAGGGCCAGACAGAGAGCGTCCCCATATAAAAGGGCCAGCTCCCCGGGGCGCCCCTATACAGGACCACCCAACCCCCCCTTACAGGGCCGCCACAGAGCGTCCCCATATACAGGGCCAGACAGAGAGCGTCCCCATATACAGGGCCAGCCACAGAGCGTCCCCATATACAGGGCCAGCCACAGAGCGCCCCCATATACAGGGCCAGCCACAGAGCGTCCCCATATACAGGGCGGGCCCAAGACGTCCCCATTACGGGGCCGCCACAGGACTCCCATATACAGGGCACCCCCACGAGCGCCCCATAACAGGGCCGCCACAGAGCGTCCCCTTTTCAAGGGCCAGCCACAGAGCCCCCCAAAACAGGGCCCCCACAGAGCGTCCCCATATACAGGGCCCAGCCACGAGCCCCCCCCATAAGGGCCGGACACGAGCGCCCCTTTAAGGGCCAGCCACAGAGCACCCCCATTTACAGGCCCAGCACAGAGCGCCCCAATACAGGGCCAGCCAAGAGCGCCCCCAAAAAAAAAAAAAAAAAAAAAAAAAAAAAAAAAAAAATACCACACCACAGAGCGTCCCCATATACAAGGCCAGACAGAGAGCGTCCCCATATACAGGGCCAGCCACAGAGCGTCCCCATATACAGGGCCAGCCACAGAGCGTCCCATAAAGGCCCCCACAGAGCGCCCCATATAAAAGGGGCCACCCAAGAGCGCCCCCATATACGGGGCCACCCAGAGCGCCCCCATTTACAGGGCAGGAAAAGGGAGCGTCCCCAAATAAACGGCCCAAAGCCCCGGCGCCCCAAAAAAAATTAAGGGCCAGCCACGGGCGCCCCCCATATACGGGGGCCAGCCACAGGGTCCCCATATACGGGGCCCAGGGGGGAGTGCCCCATAAAAAGGGCCCACAGAGCGCCCCATTACAAGGCCAAGCCAAGGCGCCCCCATATACAGGCCACCCACAGAGCCCCCCATTACAAGGGGCGCCCCGAGAGCGCTCCATATACAGGGGCCACCCACGAGCGCCCCCATTACAGGGCCAGCCAAGACTCCCCCATATACAAGGCCAGGCAGGGAGCGTCCCCATATACAGGGCCAGCCACAGAGCGTCCCCATATACAAGGCCAGCCACAGAGCGCCCCCCAAAATACAGGGCCCCACCCAGGCGCCCCCAATCAGGCCAGACAGAGACCCGCCCCCCTATACAGGGCCACCACAGAGCGTCCCATTTAAGGGCCAGCCACAGAGGGGGAAATTTTACAGGGCCAACGGGGGAAACCCAATACGGGGCCCCAAGCCACAGAGCGCCCCCATATCAGGGCCACCAAGAGCGCCCCCATATAAAGGGCCCAGCCACGGCCCCATATAAAGGGCCACCCACAAGCGCCCCCAATATACAGGGCCACCACAGAGCCCCCCCAAATATACGGGGCCCGGCCCACAGAGGTCCCCATAAAAGGGCCCCACAAGCGTCCCCATATACGGGCCAGCCAAGGGCCCCCCCAACAGGGGCCGCCACAGGCCCCCATATAAGGGCCCCCCACAAAGGGCGTCCCATAACGGGGCCCAGCCACAGGCCCCCATTTTTACAGGGCCAGCCACAGAGCGCCCCCATATACAGGGCCGGACAGGGAGCTTCCCCATACAAAAGTACAGACACGCCGGCTGGGCCGGGGGAAAGATTGGGGGAACCCCCCGGTGGGCCTCCCCCCGAGCTCCTGCGGGCCCCCGGAGGCAGTGACGCCGCTCCCCGGGGCCCGGCCGTGTCCGGCCCCTAACCCCGGGGGGTCCTCCCCCGAGGCCCAAGCCCCGAGCCCTTAGCCGGGGATAATGTCCCCGACCCCCGGGCTGCGCGGTGTCGGGATTCCCTGGGGGGAACGCTTAGGCCTTAAAACCCTGCCCGGGCGGGGCCCCTACTGCTAAACGTAACTTTACCGCGCCGCCATCAGGGCAGCATAAAAGCCGGCGGCGCTCGGGCGACCGGGGCCGACCGGGTTTAAGTGGCTTTTTGTTTTTTTTTTTTTTTTAATTCCCTTTTGGGGCCCCGGCAAAGAGGGGGGTCCTGACTATAGAGGGGGATCCCTGGCTAATGAAATGGGGCCCTGGCTAATGAAAGGGGAGCCCTGGCTAATGAAAGGGGGGCCCTGACTACAAAGGGGGCCCTGGCTAATGAAAGGGGGTCCCTGACTACAAAGGGGGCCCTGACTACCTAAAGGGGGCCCTGACTACAAAGGTGGCCCTGGCTAATGAAAGGAGGGCCCTGACTACCATCGGGGCCCTGGCTAATGAAGAGGGGGGCCATGACACATAGGGGGGCCCTGGCTAATGAAAGGGGGTCCCTGGCTACAAAAGGGGTCCCTGGCTAATGAAAGTGGGTCCCTGACTACAAAGGTTGCCCTGGCTAATGAAAGGGGGGCCCTGACTACAAAGGGGACCCTGGCTAATGAAAGGGGGGCCATGACTACAAAGGGGGCGGCTAATTGAAAGGGGGGCCCTGGTCTAATGAAAGGGAGCCTGGCTAATGAAATGGGGGCCCTTATACAAAGGGGGCCCTGGCTAATGAAATGGGGGCCCTGACTACAAAGGGGGCCCTAGCTAATGAAAGGAGGGCCCTTACTACAAGGGGGCCCTGGCTAATGAAAGGGGGGCCATGACTACATAGGGGGGCCCTGGCTAATGAAAGGGGGCCCTGGCTAATGAAAGTGGGGCCCTGACTACAAAGGGGCCCTGCTAATGAAAGGGGGCCCTGGCTAGTGAAAGGGGGGCCCTGACTACAAAGGGGGGCCCTGGCTAATGAAAGGGGGGTGATTGCCTGACTAAAAGGGACCCTGGCTATGAAAGGGGGCCCTGACTACAAAGGGTGCCCTGGGCTTATAAAGGGGGGCCCTGACTACAAAGGGGACCCTGACTATTGAAATGGGCCCTGTCTAATGAAAGGGGGGCCCTGACTACCTAGAGGGGGGTTCCTGACTACCTAGAGGGGACCCTGACTAACCTAAATACTAAGGGGCACTGACTACCTCCACAGTATCTAAAGGGGGGGTGGGGGCCTGACTTCCTGCACACTAAGCTATAAGGATGCCCCTAACTCTACCTGTATTACTACCTAAAGGAGACCCTGACTGCCTGTATAGAACCTAAAGGAGACCCCTTAACTGCCTGTATTTACCGAAAGGAGGCCCTAAGTGCCTGTAGACTACTTCAAGGGAAGCCCTAACTGCCTGTATACTACCTAAAGGGGGTCCCTAACTGCCTGAATACTACCTAAGGAGGCCCTAAGTGCCTGTATACTACCTAGAGGGGGTCCCTAACTGCTTCACCTATATAAAGGTGACCCCCTAACTACCTACAGCTACCTAACTGGGGGAAACCACCTACACTACAGCCTAACTAATTGGGACTCACCAACACCTACCTACAGACCTACCTAACTGGTGTCCACCAACCTAACTGGGCATGCTTATCTACCTGGGGGCTATTACCTACCCACCTGTGGCTATGTAACCCCACCACCGCCTGGGGCTGGCCTACCAACTTAACCAGCGCGAGCTACCTACCTAAAATAGGGCCTATCTAGTACCCTGGGGCCTCTCCCCACCCTCCAACCCCTTAGGGATACTAGTCTTGTACCCTCTCTCACCACCCCTGGGTAGTTTGTACAGTGGTGGGAATAGATAAGAGTGCTGGAAAAGTGAGATCTACGATATTTTTGTGTATTTTCTGCAGGATGAGTTGTGGCCGGACAAGTCATCATGGCGATGTGGAACAGAGCCGAAGAAAAGGAATAAGAACGACTCAAAGAAGAGAAATCGACCTCATCAGATATGACAATCTCCGGTGAGTCCCTGATGTCAGGGGTTATTTTTTATATTGTAATGTGATCGGTTTGAGACCTGAGCTGGTGTTATGACCATCCTATATGGCACAATAGGAGGAGTTTTGTAGGTTATACCTGAGCAGGTATCTGAACCTCTATGTGGCTCTATAAAGCAGTATTTGTAGGTTATACCTGAGCTGTTGTCTGACCTCTAGTGGTCCTATATGGCGGTGTTGTAGGTTATACCTGATCCGGTGTCTAACCTCTATGTGGTCCTCTAATATGGTGGTTGTTTGTAGTTACACCAGACTGATGTCAGACCTCTATGGGGTCCTCTATATGATGGGCGGTGTTGTTAGGTTATCCCAGAGCTAGTGTGTCTGACCTCATGTGGTCTCTACGTGGCGTGTTGTAGGTTATACTTTGGACTGGTTGTCTGACCTCTATGAGGCCCTCTATATGGAGGTTTTGTATGTATACCTGAGCTGATGTCTGACCTCTATTGTCTCTATATGGCAGTGTTGTAGGTTATACCTGAGCTGGTGTCTGACCTCTATGTGGTCTCCTAATACGGCGGTGTTTGTAGGTTATACCTGAGCTGGTGTCTGACCTCTATGTGGTCTCTATATGGCGGTGTTGTGGTTAATACCTGAGCTGGTGTCTGACCTCTATGTGGTCTCTATATGGCGGAGTTTGTATGTTTATACCTTGAGTCTGGTGACTGTCCTCTATGTGGTCTCTATGTGGCGGTGTTGTAGGTTATACCTGAGCTGGTGTTTGTGGTCTCTATATGGTGGTATTGTAGGTTATACCTGAGCTGGTGTCATGACCCTCTATGTGGTCTCTATATGGTTGGTGTTGTAGGTTATAACCTGAGCTGTGTCTGACCGTCTGTGTGGTCTCTATAAAGAAGTGTTTGTAGGGTTATACCTGAGCTGGGTGTCTGACCTCTATGTGGTCCTCTATATGGGAAACCGAAAGTTGTAGTTATAATACCTGAGCTGGTGTCTAACCTCTATGTGGTCTCTATCTGGTTGTGTTGTATTTTAATACCTTGAGCTTGTGTCTGACCCACTATGTGGTCCTCTATACGGCGGTGTTGTAGGTTATACCTGAGCTGTTGTCTGAACCTCTATGTGGTCTCTATATGGTGGTATTGGTAGGTTATACCTTAGCTGGTGTCGACAGCTATTTGGTCTCTATAATGGTTGGTGTGTAGGTTTTACCAGAGGCTGGTGTCTGACTCTGTGTGTCTCTATAAAGAATTGTGTTGTAAGGTTATACCTGAGCTGGTGTCTGACCCTCTATGCGGTCTCATATGGCGGTGTTGTAGGGATTATACCTGAGCTGGTGGTCTGACCTCTCTATGTGGTCTCTATAAAAGACGATGATTGTAGGGTTAATACCTGAGCTGGTGTCTAACCTCTATGTGACTCTATCTGGTGAGGTTGTAAATGTTTATACCTGAGCTGGTGTTTGACCTCTATGTGGTCTCTAGAATGACGGTGTTGTAGTTATACCTAGCTGGTGTCTGACCTCTATGTGGTCTCTATAATGGCGGTGTTGTAGTTATATCTGAGCGATGTCCTGACACTCTAAGTGGTCCTCTATATGATGGTGTTGTAGGTTATATCTGAGCGGGTGTCTGACCTCTATGTGGTCTCTAAATGGGCGGGTGTTTGTAGGTATACCTGAGCTGGTGTCCTGCCTCAATGTGGTCCTCTAAATGAACGAATGTTTGTATGTTATCCTGAGCTGGTGTCTGGACCTCTATGTGGTCTCATATGGCTGTGTTTGTTAGGTTTCACCTGAGGCTTGTGTCTGACCTCATGTGGTCTCTATATGGCGGTGTTGTAGGTTATACCTGAGCTGGTGTCTTGACCTCTATGTGGTCGCTATATTGTGTAGTAGGTATACCTGAGCTGGTGTCTGACCTCTATGTTGGTCTCTATATGGAGGTGTAGGTTATAACCTGAGCTGGTGTCTGACCTCTATGTGGTCTCTATATGGCAGTGTTGTAAGGTTTATGACCTGAGCTGGTGTTTGAACCTCTATTTTGGTCTCTATATGCGAGTGGTTGTAGAGTTATACCTGAGCTGGTGTCCTGAACCCCTATGTGGTCTCTACAATGGCGGTGTTGAGGTTATAACCTGAGCTGGTGTCTGACCCCTATGTGGTCTCTACATGGCGGTGTTGTAGTTTATACCTGAGCTGGTGTCTGACCCCTATGTTGTTCTCTTCAACATGGCAGTGTTTTTGTAGTTATATCTGTGCAGCGGTTTAGTGGCGGTGCACATGTGTCCCTGATTGACCCTGTGATAGGGAATTACACTTCTATTTCTGCTGTGTTTATTTTAGAAGGTGGGGATGTGCGTGACCAAGGGAAACATGGAGGTGGATATTGGGGGGGGGGGGGGGGGGTATGTGAGGGTCGGAGGGTGATATTGTAATGTGGGCGGAGGAGATATTGTACGTGGGCGGTAGGGGGATATTGTATGTGGCGGAGGAGGATATTGTATGGTGGACGGAGGAGATAATGTACGTGGGCGGAAGGGGAATATTGTATGTGGGTGGAGGGGGATATTGTATGTGGGTGGGAGGGGATATTATATTGGTGGAGTGGGATAATGTAATTGTGCGTAGGGGGATATTGTAATTGTGGGTGGAGGGATATTGTATGTGGGTTGAAGGGATATTGTATGTGGGTGGAGGGATAATGTATGTGGGGGAGGGGGATATTAGTATGTGGGTGGAGGGGGATATTGAAAGTGGGTAGAGGGGGATATTGTAAAATGTGGTGGGAGGGGGATATTGTATGTTGGGGTGGAGGGGATAGTGTATGTGGGTGAGGGGATATTTGTATGTGGTGAGGGATAGTGTATGTGGGTGGGAGGGATATTGTATGTGGGTGGAGGGAGATATGTAATGTGGGTTGGAGGGGGATATTGTATGTGGGTGGAGGGAGATATTGTATGTGGGGTGGAGGGGGATATTGTATGTGGGTGGCGGGGGATAGTGATTTGGGTGAGGGGGATATTGTCAGATGGATGGAGGGATATTGTCAGTGGGTGAGGTGGATATTGTCTGTGTGTGGAGGGGGATATTGAATTTGGGTGGTAGGGGGATATTGTATGTTGTGTTGGAGGGGGATATTGTATGTGGGTGAGGGTGATATTTGTCTGTGTGGTGGATGGGGATATTGTCTGTGGTTGGAAGTGGGGATATTGTATGGGGTGTGTGAGTTGGATATTGTAAGTAGGGTGGAGGGTGGACTATATGGTTATGTGGGTGGAGGGGATATTGTATGTGGGTGGTAGGGGGATATTGTATGTGGGTGGAGGGGATAATGTAAGTGGGTGGAGGGGATATTGTATGTGGGATGTAGGGGTATATGGTAATGTGGGTGGAGGGGGATATAGTAATGTGGGTGTGGAGGGGGATATTATATGTGGGTGGAGGGGATATTGTTATGTGGGTGGAGGGGGATATAGTATGAGGGTGGCGTTTTTTCACGAATACATATGTATTGGCTTTTATCAACAATACAGTATTTATTCTGGTGCACAATACATATTGATTCTTTTCACAATACATGATTTATTTCTTGTTCTCAATACATATTTATTCTTTTTCACAATACATATTTAGTCTTTTTCACTATACCCCATTTCTCTTCACAATACCATATTTATTCGTTTCACAATTAGCATATTTATTCTTTTCACAATACCTTTTTCTTCAGTTCCAATACATATTTATTCTTTTCAACATCAGTCTCACCAACTCCCATATTACAAATGAAAATTAAGACTGACAACAGATACTCATCTAAGCAATAGAACAACCCCAAACAGATTTCATAAAATTGTCGCCCATAAAACCAGAGTTAAGCAGTCGCATAAATGACCGATAGGCGCGGAAAAATATACATCGTACAGTGGGTGTGGTCCCCCAAAGAACAACTCCCCTGTGGCCCCAACCCCCAGAGACCGACACTGATTAACAGTACCAGTCCCCAGAGTGCGGCCTCCTTGGTAATAATCATGTTTTATAGGAGGCGAAGGGTGAAAGTTTGGAGGATGATGACGTCCCTAAAAGTGTGACGGACACGGCGGCTGCAGGACGAATACTCAGGAGCAGTCACAGGATTGAACACACAGAGATCAGGATCAATACATTTATTGTATCAGTGGGAAATCCCCCCCAAAAAACAGCATTTTGGTAACAGAGTCTCGGAGACTCCCTGAAGCTTTTGTTTGTTTACAGCAGGGGGTCTTCAAACTGCAGCCCTCCGGCTGGTGTGGAACTACAACTCCCATCATGCCCACTGTTATAAATTATAGAAATGCACGATGGGAGTTGTAGTTTCACAAGGCCGCCGTTTGAAGACCCCGGGTTTACAGCATCTGCTTTCCTGTAAGTCACATATACATTGCTTCTACCTGTGGTTGCCGTCACTGAATCCTAAAACATCATGTTTATATTCAGGGGGTGACACTAAGCAGAATTGGATAACCTCCTTCTTGCACAGCGGCATAGACCCCTGATGTGAGGCCAGCCCCCCCATAGAAGCAGGGACCGAAGGCTCTGAATGGAAACCATGAGTGTTCCTGTTCAGTGACAGCAAGCGTGGACTGGAAATGGCAAGGAAATCACACACAAAGTTCATTGAAGCATCAACGAGGAGTAAAAACCGCAATAGAAAAACAATATATTGAAAGACAAGATTGGCTTCACAGCTTAGGTTACACGTCATCTTCACAGGATGTAGAGCAGTGCCAGATAGTCGCACCATCTATGCACTATTGGTCGTACTCCTATCAGGGTGGATGGGCAGAGGGACCCAAATTTGGCTATTTGGGGCCTTAATGGTAGCCCTGAATCCAGTTGTTGGGTGGAAGTGACCATGTTGTGGACTGAACCACTATTCATAAGATGAACATTTTGCAGTTGATTAAAATCGTGTCATTTGGTCGCTCGCCAGATATATAAGCAGACTCCGATAATGGTTTGGTTCACAGTATGAAAGGGACTCTTTGGGCCACATGTATGAAACGGTTTTGGTCTAAAACTCACTTTTTTCCCCCATAGAAATCTATGGGGAAAAAAGTGAGTTTTAGACCAAAACCGTTTCATACATGTGGCCCCTTATTTTAGCAACTGAAGGGGGTCACGGCTCTTGAAAACCTCCTTAATGCTATCTTCTGTCACCACCGTTAATCTGGAGGGTCACTAACGAATACACCTTCTCTTGAAATGAATGCAAGTTTACATGCTTAAAGGGGTCGTCTCACTACAGGGATCGCTGTTTTTTATGTTAAAGATCTTTCAAAAACAAGTCACTTTGCAATAAGTGTCCATGAATATAGTGTCCTACCCATTCCTAGATATCCCCTATTGTATGGGCTGCATCAGCTCCTCAGGTTGCTATAGCTACAGACCGTTTTTCCCTCTCTCTTGATGGCTGCCACACTGGTTGCTATACTACAGACCTGTGTGATCTCTCATGATAGGCGCCAGCACTGTCGCTATAGCACCACACCTTTGACCCTCTCCTGAAGGCTCCCCAGCTTAGTTCTATAGCACAGACCAGTTCCATCTCTCTTGATAGGTCTGCCAGCACGGGTTTGCTATAGCTACAGACCTGTGTGATCTCTCATGATAGGCTGCCAGCACTGGTCGCTATAGCTACACACCTGTTTGATCTCTCCTGATAGGCTGCCAGCATTAGTTGCTATAGCTACAGACCAGTTCCATCTCTCTTGATAGGCTGCCAGCACTTGTTGCTATAGCTACAGACCTGTTCCATCTCTCCTGATAGGCTGCCAGCATTAGTTGCTATAGCTACAGACCTGTTCCATCTCTCCTGATAGGCTGCCAGCACTGGTTGCTATAGCTACAGACCTGGCTTCTACTGCAGCCTAGTAGGAGCCAGTGAACATGCCCCTGAATTCAAAATGAAACCAAGAAAACAGGATTGAGTTGAGATGAATCAATGGAGTGAGACAACCCCTTTAAGTACTTTTCCTTTAAGACCAGGTTCACATATGCAAACCTCCATCACGTGTTCCGTCAAGAACGATGGGAAAAAAAAATAGCGCTGTTTTTTCCGTCTAAATGACGGACACCAGGGTGTAAACGTGACGGACCCATTGTAAGTAACTGGGACGCCTTGGGGGTCTGTTGTGAAACAGATCCCTATGTGTGTATTTTCACCTCAGCGCCAGAATCTCCAGTGCAGATGTGAACCAAGTCTGACACAAGATTTACACCGAAATCTAATGGTACCATAAACTCCAGCTTGTGGACGTGTAGAAGACATAGCTACATTACGCATCAGTTCTTCACATTGGTCAGAGCACTGACAGATTGGACCCATTATGCACCCGCAGAAGGTACAGGGTGTCACCCATCCCTGCAGCCACGTCTCCTTCCCATGCATCACACATCCTAGGCCCCATGTATGAAAACTGTCTAGGTCTAAGGGTATGTTCACACGCCTTATTGCGGCGCCTATAGTACGCGTGCGCAATACGGCGTGTGTTTTATAATGCGTAATTCCAAAGTACAGGGGGGCCAGCCGGCCACCGGCCCCATAGACTTGTCAATTATTCCATGGCCACACACGCCTGAAAAAATGAATGTCTAGGGCCGGCGGCGCCCCCCCCCCCCCACACCCGTATTGCGGGGAATAAAGTCCCCCACAATTACACCATGTGAACATAGCCTTATGCACAAAACGTGGCGAAATGCGCAGCTAAATAAGCCGTGTGAAAATAACCCTAAGCCTTTCCTTGTTGCCCATATCAAGCAGCCAGAGCTCCCCTTTCATTTCATACAGTGCTCTTAAAAAAAAAATGAAGGGGGGCGCTCTGATTAGTTGCTATGGGCAACAAGCAAAGTCGTAACCATACCGTTTTCATACATGTCCCCTCCTGTTTTTGATGGGGTTTGTCCCACCCCCCCCCCCCCCCCCCTTTTCCCCCCCAAAACCCCCGGGGCCCCACCCCGGCCCCCCCCCCCCCATCAAAACCCCAGCCCCATTATGAAACTGCTAGGAAAAAATTTTTCCCCCCCCCCCCCCCCCCCCCCCCCCCCCCCCCCCCTTTTCCCGCCCCGGCCACCCCCCCCGCTTTAAATTTTCAGGCGCCCCCCTTTTGTCCCCCCCCCTCCCCCGCCCCCCCCCCCTTTTCCCCCCCCCCCCTTCCCTTAAAACATCCCCTACCAAAGGGGCAAACGCAGCCCAAAAACCCTCCCCCCCCCCCCCCCCCGCCCAAACTCCCCCCCCCAAAACCCAAAAAAAAAAAAAGGGGGGGGTTTGTTTAGTTGCTAGGGCAACAAGCAAAGCTAACCTTTTTTTCTTTTCCCCCCTTTTTTGGGGGGTTTGCCCCGTATGAAAAAAAAAAAAAAAAAAAATTTAAACCCTGAAGCGGGGTTTTTTAAAAAAGACAAGTTTTTTTCCCCCACCAGGCCCTGATAATCTCCTATGGACAATACAGACAGTCCCCGACTTACAACGCCCTTACATCGTCCCCTGGTTACAAACGGAGACTTATGAGGCGGGGCACTGTATTCCTGTTCCAAAAGGGGGCCACAAAAAGGCATATGGGAAAAAAGGGGTTTTCAAAAATTTCTCCCAAAACAAATTTAAAAACCCCCCACCAAACCCCCCAAAAAAAGAAAAAAAAATTTTTTTCTACAAACCCTTTTTTACTAACCCCTCTTTTTTTTTAAAATCTTTTCCCCCTTTAAAACCCCCCCCCCACCTTTCCTAATTCCCCTTTGTATCCACATCCCCCCCTTTTCCCCCCCCCCCCTTTTTCCTCCTAAGGGCCCCAAAAAACTATATCAACCTTAATCTCTCCTAAACCCCCCAACCCCCTACCGCCTTTTTTTCCCCCCCCCCCCCCCCCCCCCCATCCCCCCCCCGACCCCCCCCGGGGGGCCCCAATTTTTTCCCAGCCTTTGGTTTCCCCAAGCTGCCGATGGTTCTTACTCAGCCTTTCATTCCCCTTTTCCCGGGTTTTTTTCCCCCCCCCCCCCCCAAAGCTGCCAGCAGTTTTCTATAGCTACGACCCCGTAGTCTCTCCTAAGGCTGCCAACTTTTCTAATACGACCGTTGGGTTTTTAACCCCACGGGTTTTTTCCCTGTTTTTTTTCTATAGGCCCCATGGTTCTTTAAGGGTCCAGGGTTTTTAAAACCCGTAGGAAAAAAAACCGCCCCTTTTTAAA
>JAODAL010014407.1:0-87574 GCA_025379985.1 Phyllomedusa bahiana | reverse complement strand
CCCAATGGAGAAAAGCCGTCCCCCCGCCCGGGGGGCAGGGCACAAAAAAACAGTACAAATACCGGGTGGGAAATAAAACCGCCCGGTATTTGTCTTTTTGCTGTGTAAACGCCCCTAAAAAAAACAAAAAAAAACCACTGGACAACCGTTTAAAAGGGGGGTTTTTGCCCGATCTAATTTTGACGGGGGAAATCTTCCCAAAATGGGGTTTTTAAAAATCACTTTTCTAAATATATTCATTAAAAAAGTGAACCCCTGTGAGAGCACAGCCTTCCTTGCATGCCCTTATTTCCTGACTTTTTACTTTAGAATGAACGGGAGCTGACAGGGGGTGATCGGGGTTCCTGCGTTTTTTGCACTTCTTATTTGATGGCGGGAAAAATGAATGAGCTTTGAAGGGCCTGGGGAGAAAAGACCCTGTGTTTGCTGTATAGAGAATCCACTGTTTGAAATGAAATTTTATCTAGAAAATCGGCACTCCTGATCACCCTCCAAACCTCCGCCCTGCATCTTTTTAACAAATGAAAAAACCCTGCCTGCTTGGAGCTTTATCTTCTCCCGGCAGAAAAAGGGGGAGAAACAAAACCGTGATTTTGGCTCAATAAGTTATCCTGTGTTTTTAAACCCAAACATGTTTGCTAAACCCTGCAGAGACTGGATATCAAGCGCGGGGGGAGGTGAGCGATGACCACAGGGGAGCTACTTGTTTTTTTAAACACAAAAAACACACCCCCTTTTTCAAGCCTAAAAGGGGGGAATTAAACCTGTTAGGTAAGGAACTAACTTCTTGGCAAAACCCCTTTAAGCAACCCCTTTATTACTTGTCAGTGGCTTACTAACTCATTAGCCTGCATCTTTGTGATGTCTAGTGACTTGTTTTTAATGTAGTAAATCAATAAATTCCTATAACATCAAAAAAAATCATAGAGAAACCCATTTGTAGGTTTTTTTTTTAATAGAGATGCTTTTTTTATAAACCATTCTTCTTAGTCTATCAAAACTTCAACATACAGAATACTCATTACAAAATAATGGAACATGCAGCCTTTTACCATTATAATTATAGCTGCCAACATTGTATGCTAGAATTACAACTTTCATAGATCCTCGCTTTAGACATAACATAAGAAGCTTTAAATAAGCTGGTGTTTGTGTGGAGCTAGAATGAAATGTCCTCCTTCTTTGTTGGTTTTGGATAGCCTCTTGATACATGCAAAGACCTTGACTTTTTTTAGGGTTTTTCTTTTAAATGATAGCAATTTTTCACCTTTTAAAACTACTTTTTTTTAAACATAACCTTCTGGTGACATAGACATCACAATCAGGTCAGAGAGTAAACACATTTTGTCTGCTTCTTAGTGTTTACATAGCATTTCGCTTTATTTTCACCCACTCGGTGGTCTAAGGAAGAATAGAAATTCCAGGGGGAAATAATAAACACAGTAATATAAAACAACTGTGGATAGTCAAAATCTCATATCTATGGCTGAACAGGCAGACTTAAAACAAAGACGTGAGATATGTAACAACTGAAGTAAGGATCGGCAGCAGTTGACATTGTTATCAGTGGGTTTAACCAGACAGACTGTGTATTATTATAATCTATAATGGAAATAATGTGACTTCACAGAATGTGGAAACATTAGCTACAATCTTTCAGTAATTTTATGTATGCATTCTGCGCTAAATATAAAAGTTCAGGTTGATTAATTATACTTAGAGATGGGCGAATTTCCCGAAATTCATTTTTTCATTTTGCCAAATTCCCCCAAAAATAACTTCTTTTCCCCAATTACTTTGCACGAAATCCGTTAAAAAAACAGCTAATTCCAGGCTGCACAAGCCTGAAGGGTGCTGTAGAATTTGTGTCATGCTTAAAATATGCTACGGAGCTGGGGTTTGGTCTTCATACAATTTTGGTTTTAGTTACCAAACCACAAACGCCGCCGTGCTTGAATCGCTTCACTCTAAAATTCCCCCGGGCACTTAAGAGGGCAAAACTGACCAAAAAACTGAAGCGGAATGTTTCCCCTGATAAAGTCATGCCAGAGAAAGCTGGAAAAAAAACAAGCTGAGAGCTCAGGTGGCAACTTTAAGTGACAGAGTGTGGAGGTGACGGCGGCAGCCACAGCAGCATGGAGTCAGACAGTGGCAAAATGACATTCTGGGGGTGGCAAAAACGAATAGGTCACAGAGTGGCAGAATGACACAGTGGGGAGGTCACGCAGCAGCAGCATGAGGTCAACAGTGGCACAATGACGGGATTTTGTAGGTCACGCAGAAGCCACACAGCAGCAGGAGGTCAACAGTGGCACAATGACAACAGTGTGTAGGTCACGGCAGCACCCACAGCACAGCATGAGGTCAACAGTGGCACAATGACACAGTGTGGAGATCACGGGCAGCAGCTACGGAAACAGTAGAGGTCAGACAGTGGCACAATGACTTCTGGAGGTGCAAAAACAGGAGTAGCCAAAAGAGTGCACAATGACACAGTGTGGAGGTCACGGCAGCAGCCACAGCAGCAGCATGAGGAACAGGGGCACACTGACACAGTGTGGAGGTCACGGCAGCAGCCACAGCAGCAGCATGAGGTCAGACAGTGGCACACACACACAGTTTGGAGGTCACGGCAGCAGCCACAGCAGCAGCATGAGGTCAGACCAGTTGCACAATGACATTCTGGAGGTGGCAAAAACAGAGAAAGGCCACAGATGGGACAAGACACAGTGGTATGTCACGGCAAGCAGCCACAGGAACAGCATGACGTCAGACAGTGGCACAATGAAAACAGTGTGTAGGCCCACGGCAGCAGCCACAGCACAGCATGAGTCAAACAGTGGCACATGACACAGTGTGTAGGTCACGGCAGCACCACAGCAGCAGCATGAGGTCAACAGTGGCACAATGACATCTGGAGGGTGGCAAAAACAGAGAAAGGCCACAGAGTGGGACAATGACACAGTGTGAAAGGTCACGGCAGCAGCCAAAGGAACAGCATGAGGTCAGACAGTGGCACAATTACACAGTGTGTAGGTCATGGCAGCAGCCACAAGCCAGCAGCATGAGTCAAACAGTGGCACAATGACACAGTGTGTAGGTCACGGCAGCAGCCACACACAGCAATGAGGTCAGACAGTGGCACAATAAACACAGTGTGGAGATCACGGCAGCAGCCCACAGCAGCAGTATGAGGTCAACAGTGCACAATGACATTCTGGAGGTGGCCAAAAACGAGAGTAGTGCCACAGAGAGACAATGACCACAGTTGTGTAGGGTCCACCGGCACAGTCCCAGCAGGAGCAGCAATGAGGTCATACAGGGACACAATGAACAACGTGTGAGGTCACGGCACAGGCAGCCACAGCAGCACGCATAGAAGGTCAGACAGTGCGGCAACAATGACAAAGTGTGAGGTCACGGCAGCTAGCCCACACCAGCAGCAGCATGAAGGTCAGGCAGTGGCAGCATGACATTCTGAGGTGGCAAACGAACAGGATAGGCCACAGAGTGGGACAAGACACAGTGTGGAGGATTTCCCTATGAGTGTTTTTGAAGTTTGAGTCCACTCACCTCTCAATAGCTGGGAAAAAGGCCTCCATTTGACTCCTGGTAGCGAGGGTCCAATAGGGTTGGTAAGAGCCCAGAAGTCATCCCACTGCCGGATGCTGGGACTATTCGGCAGTCTACTAGCAGGCTTCACTAAATAAGCATGCTGCGGACCATTCTCCCAAGTCGACCTCCGAAGGGCGGCCGCCCTGCCTCCATCTTTCATCTGTGAAAAACTGCCTACGGTTGTCTTTGAGGGTTCATACTGCCTCCGTTCTTCCCTCATCCCATCACCTTCCTCCCCAGCTGCTCCTCTCTCATCCTCCCTATCTTGATCATCTTTCTGGGTAGAAAAATCCACTCATTTTCTCCAACACATAGGCTTCTGCTCCAATTCCTTCCTCCTCCTCCTCCCCCCATTTTTCAGTCCCCAACCGCTTGACCCGGACTCCATAGGGCAGGCCACTAGATGAGTCCGCCACGTCTCCAGTTCCCCTCCCAACAGAATTTTTCAGCTTTGTTCAGACAGGGGAAGGCAGTGGAATGGACGTTATTCATCCCGTAGTCCTGGCGAGGACAAATAAAACGTGGCCTCTTTCCACGAAATGGCCTCACCCAAAACGTCAGGATATCACCACAAGTAGCAAGCCCACTGTGGCTGACTCAAAGAACACATCGGGAGTACTCAATTCTGTCAGCAGGATCCTCAAAAATCCGTTACATGTAGTTTTTACTCTCTTTCACTGATATCATACAGTCGTCCAACATGGTGCAGGCGTGTTAATCCAACGGGTGGAACCATCGCAATCAAGTGTGTTTGGGGTAGGATGCCGTTCCTGAGCGTCCTGCCAGCTGCAAACTCTAGGAGATGAGTTTACCTAGCTTTTTGCGTATGAATTAGGATAAAGTGCATGCACAGTTTTCCCTAGTCCATTTTCAGAATGTGTTCTGACAAGATTCGTTGGAAGATCTTCAGGAACCTTTTCCACAACCATAATGTAACACAATGCGCCATCAGGGAGCGAAGGACCATCCCTCCTCGGCTGCAGCCGGTACCACCATTTCCATTTCCATTGTCCGTTCACCCATGCGTTCCGAAATTGCAGTTGGCGCGGAAGAAAGCACACACCACTCGATATTCTTGCAGCTTGACGCGGATCAGTTCCTCCTCCTTCCCCCCTGTGTGACTCTCGTCTCGCACAGGCAATAGCCATTGGTGTAGAACTGCCGTGGACACCACTGGTGCCCTAGCAATGGTGGCCCGTACACATGTGGGAATGTATGGAGCGAGATACTTGTGGAGGCTGAGATGGTGGGTGGTGGTGGAGAGGCAGAGAGGAGAGCGGACTTGAGCGCAGGAGCTAGCAGTTTGACAACGTGGAGGAGAAAGCGAGCGTCTCCCTGTCCAAGTTTGTTGTGTCCTGGGCCGAACGCCCAACATTCACCAAGTGGGCCGTAACGGAGACCTGTACTGCCCAAGAAACCCCGTAGTCCACCAGAGCTCCAAGAACGGTCAACGCAGCTGCGCCTGGAGCAACCTTGGACAAATCGAAAGCTCACGACTGGCCCACCTCTGTTCTACATATATTTAATGAAGTGCTGGTACTTGCCTTTTTTGGAAAAGAATATACGCTTGGAACTCTCCAGTCCTCTGCTCGGCTAACAAAGCCGATTTAGTTCTCCTGATGGTGCACAAGTCCCACCCATGATTTGGGAAAGGGAGGGACCGCATACCAAACAACAACTTGGACAGGAGTCACGGTTCAGCTGCGTGCACCTTTTAGGATGGCGTTGGACGCATACTGTTGTCTCTTTACAAATCGCCTCCGTACTGGAACGACTGCAGGCGCGGAGCCATGAGTAGCGAGGCGAAGCCAAGAGCATCTGGACGCAGGGAGAGGTATGTCCAAAGAGAAACACTGGCCTTTCCTGCAGAGTGGTGGAAGCCTTGACTGCTTGAAATGGCAAATGCGGCCACTGGCCTGGGCTGCTTAGCCGGCGCTGCTGTTGCTTTCCGCGCCGGCGGCAGGATGGAATCACCCACCATCTGAGCCACGTTCTTTCTTTTTTTTTGTCTCCCAGCCAACCGGATGGGTGACGTGCATGTGTTTTGTCCGCAGGGGTCCGTGGTACTCAACCGTTAGCTTCCCTGGCCAAACGCTTCACTTTTCGCTTACAAGATACTCTACATATACCCATATTCGGACTCCTTCGTGTCTTTAGTGTAAGCAACGACAACTACCTTACACAAACCGAAGAGAAATACGGATTTTACTAGACCAACCAAACGACTCCGCTAACTGAAGTGGAGACTAATTCCGGCTGCTGCTGGCCTCGCAGAGATCCCGTTTGTGGCCGCTACTTTTATGGATCTGATTCCTGCAAGGGGTTTTTTAACACCCGTGACCACTTGGCTCAACCTCACACTTCTGCTATCCTGCTAGCCACGGCCACTACGACGCCACTGCTGGCTGCGCCCTGCCTGAACGCGCAAGCTGAGACGCCCTCTCATCCTGACGATGTCGATGAAGCCCATTGCTCACCCCCGGCCTCCAAGTGCGAGTCGCTACAATCATCAACATTTTGTATTTCAATCGTCACTGCGCTGGTCCTCATCCACACACCAACCCGTCTAGTATGCGCGGGCTCTGAACCCTTCAATCCATTGACCTCCCACCAAATGCCACTTCTCAAACATCTATACTTTTGCCTGCTACTGTGACAAGAAGCGCAGGGGATTATTCTGGGGCCGCCATTCTTCGCTGCGCCAAGTAAGCTTGCATGACTCTTGCTCTCAAATATGACTATCATAGCCTCGCAAATAGAAGTGGCGCGCTGAGCCCAGACCACTTAGTAGAGTCTCTGGCTGGAGGGAACCGGATCGGTGGACGGAGGGCGTGTTGAGGACAGTGGGGGCCCCTGACCCGCTCTACCCGTGGCCACTTGCCAACAGGGTTTTTGGGTTCTGACCATTCTCCACGGACTCTGGCTGGGTTTTCAGATGTCATCCCTGGGAGGAAGTGATGACTAGTCACCAAATCAAGGGCGCTACGTCCGGATAACTAATTACAACGAACTAACCCTTGGGTTTTTGCTTGGTCAACACAACAAAATCCGGCCGCTTAATGAGACGAGCGCGGCCAGTTTTGGCCATCACCGAAGTGACCCCTGCTCGCGAGACGTTTCCCGTTGCTGTGCTGCGAACGTGGCCTGGATGTATTGAGCATCTGCTCTCACGCAGTTGAAGAGCCTCTCCACTCCTCGTGTCTGGACATACCACAGTTTGAGTATGTCCGGCCAGCAGCCACAGCAGCAGCATGGAGTTCCATACAATGTCACAATGACATTCTGAGAGGTGGCAAAAACAGGAGTAGGGCCACAAGAATTGGGAACATGATCACTGTGGTGTATTCCCACGGCAGCAGCCACAGGAACAGCAATGATGTCAGACAACAGTGGCACAATTGAACACAGTGCGTGTAGGGTCACAGCAAGCAGCCACAATACAGCAGCAGAGGTCAACAGTTGGCACATGAGCACAGGTGTGGAGGTCACAGGCGAGCAATCCACAGTATCAGCATGAGGATCCCAGACAGTGGCACGATGACACACAGGTGTGGTAGTCACAGCAGCAGCCACTGACCAATCATGAGGTCAGAAGACAGTGGCACAATGACATTCTGAGTGGCAAAAACAGAATAGGCGCCACAGAGTGGACTAATGACACATAGTGTTGAGGTCACGGCAGCAGCCACAGGAGCAGCAATGTAGGTCAGGCAGTTGGCACAATGACATTCTGGGGGTGCAAAAACAGGAGTAGGACACAGAGTGGACAATGACCTACAAGTGGGATGTGCGGTCACGGAGCAGCAGCCACCAGGAGTGCAGCATGAGTCAGACAGGTAGTGGCACAATACCACCGTTGTCGGTCAACACTGCAGCAGTCCCCTACAGCAGCAGCATGAGTCAGACAGTGCACAATGTGACAGAGTTTGTGTAGGTGTCATGGCAGCAGCCACAGCAGCAGCAAAATGAGGCCATACAGTGGCACCAATGACATTCGGAAGGTTGGCAAAAAACAGGGAGAAGGGCCACAGAGTGTGACAAATGCATCCATCAGTGTGAAGGTCAAACGGCAGCAGCCACAGGAACAGCATGAGGTCAGAGAGTGGCACAATGACACAGTGTCTTGTAGGTCACGGCTGCACCAGACAGCAGCTAGCATGATTGGCAACAGTGGCAACGATGACACAGGTGTGTAGTCACGGCAGCAGACCACAGCAGCAGCAAACATGAGGTCAGACAAGACTTGGCTAAAACCAATGACATTCTGAGGTGGCAAAAAACAGGATAGTGACCACAGAGCTGGGACAATGACACAGTGTGTTAGTCACGGCAAGTCTAAGCCACAAACGGAAACAGCATGAAGGTCAGAAAGTGGCAAATTACACAGTGTGTATGTCACAGTAGCAGCCACAGCGCAGCAAGATGTTCAGACAGAAGTGGCACAATGGGACACACAGTGTGTATCAACGGCAGCAGCAGCATGAGGTCAGGCAGTGTCAAAATGACAACAGTGTGTAGAATCACGGCACAGCAGCAATGAGGTCAGGCACATGTGACACAATGACAATTCTGGAAGGTGAGGCATAAAACCGGAGTAGGGGCAACACAGAGTGGGACAATGACCACAGTGTGTAAGGTCAACGCACAAACCGGCAAGCAAGCCCACAGGAAACAGCATGTAGTCAGAACAGTGGCACAGATGACACCAGTGTGGAGGTCACGGCAAGCTGCGCCACAAGCAAGCAGCATGAAGGGTCAGACAGTGCGCACAATGACACATGTGGAGTCACGCTGTCGGCAGCAGCCACACAGCAGGCAGCATGAGTTCTCAGGCAGTGGCAACAATACAAATCTGGGAGTTGGCAAAACATGGAGTAGTGGACACAGGAGTGGACCCAATGACAACAGTGTGTAGGTCACGTGCAGCAGCCACAGCAGCCAGCTATGATGGTCCGACAGTGGCACAATGACGAGAGTTGTGTAGGTCCAAGGCGAAGGCAAGCAGCCACAGCAGACAGCATGAGGTCAGAACAGTGTGGCTCAATGACTTCTGGAGGTGGCAAAAACAGGAGTAAGGCCACAGAGAGCGTGGGGACCCAATGACACAGTGCTCACGTGTCATCGGCAAGCAAGCCACAGAAACAGCTATGAAGTCAGAGACCGAGTTACGCACACAATGACACAGTAGTTAGGTCACGGCCAAGCAGCCACAGCAGCAGAGCAATAGGTCAACAGTGGCAACGATGGAACACATTTGTGTAAGGTCAGCGGCAGCACCATCCACAGCAGCAGCAAATGAGGTCAGGACCAGTGGCAAACAATGACATTCTGGAGTTGGCTAAAAACAGAGTAGCCACATGAGTGGGGACAATGACACAGTGTGAAGGTCACCGGCAAGCAAAGCCAGACAGGAACAGGGCTTGATGTGTCAACACTGGCACAATTAAACACAGTGAGTAGGTCACGACAGCACCACAGCAGCAGCATTGCGACAGTGTCAGACAGTGGCACAATGACACAAGTGTGGATGTCACGTGCAGCAAGCCGCAGTACAGCAAGCAGCATGAGAGTCAGGCATGTGAGGCACAATGAACATTCCCCTGGAGGTGGCAAAAAACAGGTAGGCCACAGAGTGGGACAATGACACAAGTGTGTAGGGAGGTCACGGCAGCAGCCACAGGAGCAGCATGAGGTCAAACAGTGGCACAATGACACAGTGTGGAGGTCACGGCAAAAGCAGCCACCAAGCCAGCATACACATGAGTTCAGATAACAGTGGCACAATGACACAGTGTGGTGGTCCACTGGCAATCAGTCACATGCAGGCACATGATGAAGTCAGGCAGTGGAAAACAATTGAACAATCTTGGAAGAGTGTGGCAAAAACAGAGTAGGAGGGCCACTAGAGTGGGACAATTACACAGTGTGTAGTTCACGGCAGCCAGCCACAGTCAGCAGCATGAGGTCAACCTTTGAGGCTACATATGACACAAGTGTGGAGGTCACGGGCAGCAGCCACCAGCTACACCAGCAGGCAGCCAATGAAGGGTCAGACAGTGCCACAAATGACAGAGTGTGGAAGGGTGACGGTGGCAATACCCAGTCCCCTGTAAAGAAGATGTTTGGTGCAGATGGAGAACAACTGGTCAGCAGATTGTGGCAGAACTTCAAAGGCGGTGTGCCGGCATCAGAATAGTTCTGAGGCAGGTGACTGTTTGAGAACCCAACCATTCATTTTCTCACAGTTTGGGTGAGGCGTCATGAGCTGATGTAGTCCTGGAATGTCCACAGGGCAGTGGTGTGTGGAAAATCCTGGCCGATCCACGCCTTATTCAATCTTGACAAAGGTCAAAGTCGTTCCAACATTTCCCTGGACAAACGGGGTCTACTTTGGCGTAACGAAGGCCCCCTCCGCCGCTCTGAACACCCGCTCTGATGCCACAAAGACTAACTGCTAAGCAGGAAGAGCTTCTCCACTGCAAACTCCGCGGCCAAGTTGTGGCCACACAATCCAGTTTGCTGGCCCAGTAGCTCCAGCGGAATCCATGCAAACTGGGCTGGCTAGAGTGGCTCTGTACAATGAGTAGCCACCACCCTGTTGGTTCAGGGAACCTGCTCCCGGGTCCTCGTCTTGCTGCTGCTGCTGCCGACTCAGCCCCTCACTCACTAGGCGGGTGAAGGAAGCTGCTCATCAGTGACGTCCAGAACTTAGGTACTGAGTGATGGAGCTGGTACTAGCTCCACCCCCGACACCACCCACTTTCCTTCCCTCTCCCCTCAAATTTTCCTCCCAGCAGCCGCGGCAGGTAGAAACGTGAGCCAGCTGAGGAACCCCCCGTCAGAGAGAACCATGTCAGAGGAGGAACCGATGGCCTGCACATAGCAGCGTCGAGACTGATTTACGGAGGATTTTCCACTAAGTATTTGAGTGTTTGCGGCCACCTTTTCAATAGCTGGGCAAAAGGCGCCAGTTTTTGACCTGAGTAGGCGAGGTCCCATAGGGGTGAGAGCCAGAAAGTCCCATTCCCTCTGCCGGATGGCTGACTATTTTCGGGACTGGTCACTATAGCCACAGGCAAATAACATGCTCGTGGCCCAATCCCCTGCACAGGATGACCCTCCGAGGGGCTCCCTGCATCCATTTTTTTCCACTGTAAAATACCTGTCCACGGTGCTAGATGGGGAGTCACTGCCATTGTCTTCCTCAATCTCCATACACCTCCTCCACTTGCATCCTGCTCCTCCTCACTTGTTCACCCTGGTAAAAAATCCACATCATTTCACCCAGAACAATGCTTCCTTCTGCAGCCCAATGTCCTCCTCCGTCAGCTCCTCCCACTTTCAGTCCCCACCACCGGACTTCATGTGGCCACCGAGATAGTAAGTCCGCCACTATCACTCGCTGTCCCCTGCAACCAGACACGTTTTTCAGCATCAGTTTCCAGACATGAAGTAGTGGAAACACTGACCGTTATTTCATTCCTCCCGTTAGGTCCCCCCCTTGAGCGACTAGACAAATAACATGCCTCCATCCTCGAATGTGCCTCAACAAACGGCGCAGGAGTCACGCATGATCTGCACACTGGGGGAGTGGGGTGAGGGGAGGGGGGAGGCGGGGGGGGGGGGAGCGGGGGGGCTTGACATGCAAAGTATTACACAGGGATACTAGTCTGTCTGGCCTGGATCATCAAAAAATCATATCGTTTAATTGGCCTTTTCTCTGTTCATAAACTAGTCCGGTCCAACATGTGCAGGCTTGAATTCCAACGAGGTGGAAAACCATCGTAATCAGAGTGTGTTGAGAGGAGCCGTTTCTGGCCCAGCAAAGCACTCAGTAGAAGGGTGTTTCCTTACCTTTTGTATGAATGGATAATAAGTGCATGCAAACAGTTTTCCTGGCCATTTTCCCCAGAATGTTCTGAAATCCGAGGTACAAAGAGAAGACTTTCAAGGAATCTTTCTTCACAACCAGATCTTGAACACATTGCGCCATGCAGGTAGCATGCGGACCACCCTCCCACGTCAGAGCGCGGACACCATGTTCCTTCCCATTGTCTGCGTCATCCGAGGGTTCAATTTGCAGTTGGCGCGGAGAAAGCCACACACAACAATCGATTTCTTGCTAGCTATTGACGCGGGAGCAGTAGTTCTTCCCCCTGTTGACCCTCGTCGCACGAGGGCAAAGCCCCCAGGTGTAAACTGCGTGACAACAACCTCGCTGTGCCCCTACACATGATGGTAAAATGAAGTGTAGCAATACTTGTGGAGGGCTGAGCATGGTGGTGGTGGTGGAGAGGAGAGGCGACATTGGGGCAGGAAGCCGCAGTTTGACAACGTGGAGAGAAAGCGGTGTCCTCCTTCACGGTTGTTGGTGGTTCAAGACCCGGAAAGAGCACAAATTCACTCCATGGGGGCCGTAACGGTCATGTAACTGGCCCTGACCGTAAGTTACAAGTCTCCAGACTCCCCCCGCGCTGCCGTGCACCTTTGAAGGAACAAATCGATAAAGACCTTAAGGACTGTGGGCACACCACCTTCTGTACTACACTATTTTATGAAGTGCTGATAAACTGCCTTTTGGAAAAGAAATTACCCTTGGAACGCCTCCCATCTCCGGCTCGGCACAAGCCATTAGATTCTCTGAATGTGCAACAGTTGTGCACCATTTGGAAAAGGAGGACTGCAGTACCAACAACTTGAAGAAGGAGCCAAGCAACGGTCCAGCTGCGCACCTTTAGGAGATGGTTGGACAACATAGACTGTTGTCTCTTTGCATCGCCATATCGCTCAGAACGAACGCGGCCCATGAGTACGGGGAGAGCAGGAGCATTCTGGAACCAGGTAGCATGAATGTCAAAGAGAAAACAGCTCCCTTCTCTGCAGAGGTGGTGTAAGACTTAGATCTGGACTAGGCAAAATGCATGTGCGTGCCACTGGCGGCCCGCTGGCTGCTTGCTTGCGGCGGCAGATGGACCTGACGCACAATATCTTGAGCCACGTTTCTTCTCGTCTCCTCGTAAGGCCACCGGATGGTGACAGCTGCATGTTTTTGACGCAGGGCTGTGGTGCCAACGTTTTAAGCTCCCGTGGCCACCCGCTCTCTTCAACTTTCCTTCTGCTTACAGAATTCTACATATACATATCCCGCTCCACTCCGGTTCCTATAGCAAAGAAATGCCAACACCGCCGAGTATCGGATTTGTATAATAACCTTGGCAAAACTGCTCCGCACATGCGATTGACTACTATGCCGCCGCTAAGCCTCCACCTATAAAGATCTCGCTCAGGCCAGCCCCCTGTGAGCCCGCTACTTTGTTTTGGACCTGCGAAGCCGGGTTTTTTTTATAAAACCGACGCAAAATTTTGTATATTTGACCTCCCGTGCCGCTTGGCCTCCCGACCAATCACGACTGCTGGCAATCTCCTGCTACACTCACGGCCACACTACCCCACTTCAATGGCTGCGCCCTCTGCCGATGACGCGCAATGCAGACGGCCTGCCATAAGAGATCTTTACTCCTGACGTATTAGATTGGAGTCCTTGCTCACCCCCGGCGACCCCCAAGTGCGGTCGGTACATCATCCATCTATTGAGTGTTTCATCTCACGCTTGTCCTCATCCACAGGTCTGATTATGCAGGCAGGCGACGCCCATCCAAAAACATACCGTCCCATGGGCCACCTCCTCCAACATCATACATTTGCCGCCATACTGGCAAAGAAGCAGGGGAATTTTGTCCCCATTTTCTTCTTCGCTGCCAAGTCTAGCTGCAACTGCCCTCACACCAAATTATGTACATCCACGCTATAGGAGTGGCGCTGAGCCCATCACCACATAAGTAGACTCTCTCCTGGCTTAGGAAACCGAGGGACAGATGTCGGTTATGAAGGACAGCGGTGGGTAGCCTGCTGACCAACACCTCGCTCCCGGGGCCCCATGGGCCCCCCCCCAAACCTAAGGGTTGTGTCTGATGAACCCCACGGACTCTGGCTGGGTTGTCATGATGTCATCTGGAGGCAAGTGGGATGACCTAACAGTCAACCATATCACGAAACCCTTGGTTTGCTGGTCTACAACACGCCGCTAGATGACAGCTGGCAGTTTGTGGCCGGACACCAAGTGACCCCTGCTGCGACGTCCCGTTGCTTGACTATGCCTGGACCTGGGCCTATGAATTTTGTGCCTCTGCCTCTCGCAGGTGAAGAGCCTGCACCAGCTCTCTGTCTGACATTACTGTTATGTTCTAAAATGGTTACAGACACCTGTTTTGATGATGCTATAATCTGTAATATGATAAATACACACCCTGTAAATTTAGCCACTCAACGCCAATAACCCACTAAGAAGCTTGTAACCCTTGGATATAAATTTGCGCTTCGCACACAAATGGTCAGGAAAAATGACTTGTTATGTGCCGATTACTGTTTTTTTAAAAACTCAGTGTATTTTACTTGAATATATAAAATCACAAACCGGTTAATTTAACCCTTCGGAAAAGAATTATTGCTACTAGAAATTACTTCTGTGGCGTGAAAACAAAAGTTTCTTTTACTGAGTACAACTGCAGAACAACGCGATAATTAAACCCGATGTAAATTGTGCAAAGCGAAATTGAAGCACACCACAAAAAACTAGTAGCTTTGGTAAGCAATGTTTACAATTGCTTGTTTTTCTCACGCCCACATCAACAGATATTAAAATTGTAATACTAACACACATGCGCATGTGAATTATGGCTACATGGAAAATTTATATTTTTTTAGGCGTTGAAAAATTGACGGTTTCCGTGGGGTCCAGCACCAGGCCGCAGCAAAAACAAACGCTTAATTAACCCCTGGATGGTAATTGCGCAATAGAAATGAGCATCCGCACCAAAAATGAAGTGTATTTGTATTTGTGTAAACGCTGTTTTCTTCTTTAAATGAATACAACAGGAACTGTCTTAGATCCCACTTGGATATTAGAATGTAAATAATGCAGCTTGCGCAAGTGGACGCACAAAACTGATTTCAGATCCCATACCGCCAAAAATCCAGAAAAATATAACCATTAAGAGAAACAGTCCTCTGAGACAAGCTGAGACACCCCACAAAAAAATCGCTGTATAAAAATCTGTTCTTCAGTGAGAGCTATCACAAATCAGACTTTTTTGCGGCAGCACTTCCTCCACCTGATCAGTACAGTGTGATAGAAGTGTGAGCTCTCTGCCGGCGTCGCGCCCCGGGACTTAAATTAGTGTGGTGATCGGTCACAGAATCCCGCCCGGTGCTCGATTGGCCTTCAATCTCTGCACATGTCATGCAGGCTGATGCCGCTTCTTTTCTCCCTCCCAGAGTGCTTTTGCCCCATGTAAACGCCATGTGCTCGCTACAGCCAGTTTTATCAATCAAAAGCACACTTGTTCACCCCGAAAGCTCCCCCCAAACTTCGACTTTTTCCTGTTTCCGAACCGCGTAAGTTTTCGCCTGAAATTCCTAAAAAACGAATTCCAGTTTTCGTTATAATCAAATTCGCCCATCACCTCTAATTATACTCACTAACCCCCAAACATTCATACTTAATAGAATCCATAAAGCTGTAAGATCATGAAGCTGAATCCATCTCTCATTCATAAATGACGACCATTGGCAACCAAAGAAGTTATGCACTATATATTTCTCATTTTGTCCTGTTTTGATTCAACACCACCTAAGGGTTCAAGCAACCTATGTGAAAAGATTAGCAGGTTCAGACAATTCCCAGACCTAGATAATTTTTCACTTTTTGGCCCTAAACCTAAGTCTAACCCTGATCCGTACTTGATTAAGTTAACCTCTATTTTTTCCCAGCTTGTGTGATCCTATGGTACTCTTGCTCCAACATTACTTCTGTCTAACATCACATAAGTAACTTTAATGTGGTCTTGGTCTGGAAATAATGCCAGTTGGAAGTAATGTCGGAGCAACAGCACTGCAGGACTTGAAGTGCCAAGGAAAGGATAAGTTAACTCACTCAAACCTGGTAAACCAAAACCTAACCCCCTGTAACGCAGGAGTGGATCCGCTGGGCCAACGCAAGCGATGATGCTAAGTTCCACCCGGCCAGGGGAACGGAATCTAAGTAGCCCCTGTTTTTCCACCAGAAGCCCGCCTGCAAAGCGGGAATGGACTTGCTGCGGCGTGAGGCTTACCAGGTCGATAAACCCCTGACGTGGACTAGGCTTGCGAATGGGCGGCCGGGGTACAGCGTAGGTCCACACCAGACGTAATCCCAGAGCGTAGTTGGGGGACAACAGCAGAAGTCAGGCAGGCGGGCCATAACAGTTCGTGAGAACAACAAAAACAAAATGTGACATTTTACGTTACTAAGAAAAACACTCAATTCTTTGGGGCTTGTGACAGCTCCAAATGGGCCTGAACAAACATGAAACGCAGTAAGCTTAGCAACTTGCCATTTATGACATGCTGAGACTGGAAAAAAAAGAATACCCACATTTGTCAGCTAATTGCTAGAGCATGATGAAAAACATGCAACATCAACTTTAAACAAACCTATTCACAAAACCAGCATGCAGAAAAAGCCAGCAGTATATTGCGCATGGGGAGATTAGCGACAGATGCAAAAGTAACCAATTAAAACAATCACTCATGGACAACTCAAGGGCAATGAGGAGGAGCGGTGTTGCCGGTACTGCAATTGCATAAAATAAGGCGAATACAAAAGTGTGCCATAAATATAGAATACGTGGTGGTGGTACACAAGCTGGCTTACCAACCTATTAGGGACAACCTATACTATTAGACAGGCGGGCTGGCCCAGCATTACTCAAAGTGTCCAACACAACACTGGCACACTTCTGCTCCCCAGCCATGTTGTGCAAAATTAAAAAAAGGGCATACTGAAAAATATTAGAATATGAGGTATTATTGGTTAATGGGCCCCATGTGAACACAATGCGCTTAAAAAGCCTTTTTTATGGCTCCTCATGTCTTGTGAGTCCCTACACTAACAACTTTACAGAAAAAACTACAAAAATGGGACTTTACTTACTAAAAAAAAACACTCCAATTTTTTGGGGGTTTTTAAACAGTTAAAATGGCTGAACAAACATAAACCCATAGCTGCAAACTTTCCATTTATGTGTTTGGGGAAAAAGACACTTCGCTAATTGCTAGAGCAAGAGAAAAACTGCAAAACCAACTTTAACAGGTTCGTGGTCAGAGGCAGGAAGACGGTCAGAAAAGGCGGCAAACAGGAAGGTCGGAAAGTGGGCAGGCGGACTGGTACTGGGAATCAGGACAGAACAGCAATACCTCTTAACGCAAGGTAACACAAACAAAAACTGGAGGATTGGGGGGGCGTGTACCTTTATGGGGCGGGGCGTCAATAACCAATTAAGGGCGCGCGGCCCTTTAAATCCATCCAAACCGCCCGGCCCCCCTTAAGAAGGGCCATGCGGGGGGCGGCTGTCGGGCCGGAGACGGGAGCGGGGACGGGGAAGTAGGGGTTCCAGCCCCCGAAGCAAAAGGACCCGGCTTGGGCAGCCCGGAAACCCCCCGCGCCGGCCGAGCGCGTGAACCCCCCCTTTTTGGGTTATTGTTATGATTATGTCAAGCAAAGTCAAATATCGATTTGAGCGGACTCAAAATCAAAATGCTGGGATTCTTGAATTTGACCTGAATCTAAAGTGAACACTACTCACTAGGCCCAGTATATATTTTTAAATTTTCCCTGGGAATGAAGGAAGGTTAAGAGGCAGCACTCACTCCAGCCTTTCCCGATTTGCACCAATTTAATGTGTTTCAATTTACTGCATTATAGGGTGATGTGTTTGTTATGAATTTTTCACTATTTCTTGACATATTTTTTGATTAAAAAAATTATAAAAATATTTTTATGATTTTTTTCCAAATTAATATGATATATTTTGGTAACTAATGTTTTAGAGAGGGTAAATTTTCCCAAAAACTTTTGGGTTCACTTCCCCAAATTTTTCTCTGAAAAAAAAAAACTTCGTTCCAAATTTATTTCGGCACGAACCCTTTTAAAAAAACAGTTTATTTCCGGGCTGCACAGAGCCTCAGGGTGCTTAGAACTTTTGTGCCTTGCTTAAATATCAGGGGGAGTTGGGTTTTGGTCTTCAAACAATGTTGTGTTTTAGTATGAAAACCACATGACTGCCCGCCCCTTAAAACCGATTCCCCAAAAAAACCCCCCTTGGGCCCCCTTAAGGGGGGAAAAACTGACCAAAAAATGAAGCGAGAAGTTCCCCTGTTAAAGTAAACCCAAGGGGAAAGCTGGAAAAAAACAAGCTGAGAGTTTCGGGTGGCCCAAAAATTAGTGACAGATTTGGAGGGGACGGGGGGCTAAGCCAAAGCAGCATGGGGTCAGACATTTTGGCGCAAATTACACAGTGTGTGGGTAAAGGGCAACCCACGGGGAGCAGATGAGGTCAGAATGAAAACAATGACAAAAGTTGGGTGGGTTCACGGCAGCAGAAACCCCTTTGAGGTCGGGCCCAGTGGCCAATGCCCACAGTGGGGTGGGTCAGGGCCAAGCAGCATAAAGGTTTCAACGGGGGCCAAAATGATTTTCTGGAGGGGGCAAAACGGGAGAAAGGCCACAGAGTGGGAAAATGACACAGTGTGTAGGTCACGGAAAGCAGCCACAGCACAGCATGGGGTTTCAACAGTGGCACAATGACTTTCCCTGGGGGGGGCCCAAAAAACAGGAGTAGACCAGAGAGGGGGGGAAAAATGACACAGGGGTGTAGGTCACGGCAGCAGCCCAAAACAAATGAAGGTCAACAGGGGCACAATGGCACAGTGTGGGGGCCCGGAAAGCAGCCACAGCACCCAGCATGGGGGTCAGACAGGGGAAAAACAATGACATAGTGTGTAAGTCACGGGCAGCAGAAATTAGGTCGGGCCCGGGCCCCAAAAAGACATAGTGTGGAGGTCAGGGAAACAGCATGAAATCGGGCCCGGGCACAATGACCCCAGTGGGGGAGGCCCACGGCAGCAGCCACCCCACCCCGAAATGGGGGTCAAAACGGTGGCACAATGACAGAGTGTTTTTGGTCCCGGCAGAAAGCCACAGCAGCAGCATGGGGTCGGGACAGTGGCACAATAACATTCTGGAGGTAAAAAAAAAACAGGAGGGCCCACAGAGGGGACAAAAAACACATTGTGTGGGCCCACGGCAGCGGGCCCACGGGAAACGCATGGGGTCAGACATTTGGCACAAGGGAAAAACAGTGTGTAGGTCACGGGCACAGCCCCCACCGGCAGATGAGGTCAGACAGTAAACACAATGCACAGGGGAAAAAGGTCCCGGAAAGCACCCAAAAGGGGCCCAGTCGGGGTGGCCAATAAACACATTTGTGGGGGTCCGGAAAGCAGCAGGGAGGCCCAGGCAGTGGCACAAGGGACATTTGGGGGGTGGCAAAAAACCGGAGTAGGCTACGGGGAGTGGGACAATGACACATTTTTTAGGTCCCCCCGGCCCAGCAGAAACATACAGCATGTGTAACGGGTGGCCCCAATACATTCTGGAGATGGAAAAAAACAGGAGTAGGCCACAAAAGGGGGAAACAATAAACACGTGTTTAGGTCACGGCAGCCCCAACGGGGAACACATGTTAAAGACAGTCCCCACAATGACACAGTGTGTAGGTCACGGCAGCAGCAGCATGAGGTCAGGCAGTGGCACAATGACTTATGGGGGGTGGCAAAAACGGGGATGGGGCCACAGAGTGGGAAAATTGACACAGTGGGGGTGGGTCAGGGCCCGCAGCTTTGAGGTCGGGGCAGTGGCACAATGACATTCTGGGGGTGGAAAACAGGAGAAAGGCCACAGAGGGGGAAAAATAAACCCCAGTGTTAGGTCCCGGAAAACCCCCCAACAGGAGCGGGGCATGAAGCAGACAGTGGCACAATCACATTCTGGAGGTGGCAAAAAACAAAATTTTGGGCCACAAGGGGGAAAATGACACAGTGTGTAGGTCACGGCAGCGGGCCACAAGACCCAGGGAGGTCAGCCGTGACAAAACCACATTCTGGAGGGGGAAAAAACCCGGAGTGGGCCAAACAGAGTGGGAAAAATGACACAGGTGTAGGTACGGCAGCACCCCACGGGGGAGCAGATGGGGTCAGAAAAGGGGCAAATCACATTCTGGGGGGGGGGAAAAAAAACGGGAAAGTACCCAACAGAGTGGGACAATGACACAGTGTGTAGGTCAGGGCAGCAGCCACAGGAGAAAGCAGGGGGGTTCGGGCCCAGGGGGAAAAAAATGCCCAAGTGTGGAGGTCAGGCAACAACGGGGAGTACCCCACGAGTTGGACAATGACACGGGTGTGTGGTCACGGCAGCGGGCCACGGGGAAAGCTTTGAGGCAGACAGTGGCACAAAGGGACACAGTTTTTGGAGTCACGGCAGCAGCCACACAGCAGGCTTTGAGGTCAGACAGTGGCACAATGACACAGTGGTGGGGTCAGGGCAGAAACCCACAGCAGCAGCATGGGTCAAACAGGGCACAATGACATTCGGAGGGGGGAAAAAAAACAGTAGTGGGCCAAACGAGGGGGAAAATTGACACGTGTGAAAGGTAAAGGGGCAGCAGCCACAGCGAGCATGGGGTCAGACAGTGGAAAAATTTGCACAGTGTGGAGGTCCCCCGGCAGCACCCAAACAGCAGCAGAAATGAGGTCGGGACTGGCAAAATTGACAAATTTGGGAGGTCCCCCGGAGCAGCCACAGCAGCACAGATGTCGGGCAGGGGCACAATGCCCTTTTCTGGAGGTGGAAAAAAACGGGAGAAAGGCCCAGAGTGGGAAAATGACACATTTGTGTGGGTTTCCCCGGCAGCCCCCACGGGGCACCCTTGAGGTCAGAAAAGGCAAAATGAAAACAGTGTGGAGGTCCCCGGAAAGCAGCCACAGCAGCAGCATGAGGCCCAGACAGTGGCACAATGACCCCAGGGTGGAGGCCACGGCAGCAGCCACAGCAGCAGCTTAAGGTCGGGGCAAGGGGAAAACAATGAAAATTTTCTGGGGGGTTTGGGAAAAATACGGGGGTGGGGCCACAGAGTGGGCCCAATACCCCAGGTGTAGGTCACGGCTGCAGCCACAGGAGCAGCATGGGGGGTCGGACAGGGGCACAATGCCCACAGTGGGGAAAGGGGTCACGGCAGCAGCCACACCGCGGGATGAGGTCAGACAGTGGCACAATGACACAGGTGGAGGCACGGCAGCAGCCACAGCAGCACCCATGGGGTTTCAACAGTGGCCACAATGACTTTCTGGAGGTGGCAAAAACAGGAGTAGGCCACGGGGGGGACAATGACACGGGGTTTTGTAGGTCACGGAAAGCAGCCCACGCAGCGGGCATGAGGTCAGACAGGGGCCCACAATGAAAAACCGTGGGGGGGGGCCCGGCAGAAACCACGGCAGCAGCATGAGGTAGACGGGGCCCCAAAAATTGACAAATTGTGGAGGTCACGGCACCCGCCACAGCGAAACTAAAGGTAGGCAGTGGCACAATGACATTCTGGAGGTGGAAAAATACAGGAGTGGGCCCAACAGAGGGGACAATGAACACAGTGGGGAAGGTCAGGGCCCGGCAGCCACGGGACCCAGAAATTGGGGGTTTGACAGTGGAACAATGCACAGTTTTGGGAGGTCACGGCAGAAAGCCACAGAAAGCCATGGGGTCAGAAAGTGGAAACCAAAAAACACAGTGTGGAGGTCCCGGAAAGCAGCCAAACGCAGCATGAGGTAACAGTGGCAAAATTGCCCTTTTGGGAAGGTGGAAAAAAAACAGGGGTAGGCCACAGAGTGGGACAATGAAACAGTGTGTAGGTCAGGGCCCAGCAGCCCACGGGCAGCAGCATAAAGGGTCAGCAGTGGCACAATGACACGGGTGTGGGGGGGTCACGGAAGCAGCCACAGCAGCAGCATGAGGTCAGACAGTGGCCACAATGACACAATGGGGAGGTCACCGGCGGGCACCCAAAAAGCAGCGCATGAGGTCGGGCAGTGGCAAAAACAAAATTCTGGGGGGGTGGCAAAAACAGGATTTAGGCCACAGAGTGGGCCCAATGACACAGGGGTGTAGGTCACGGCAGCAGCCACAGGAGAAGAAATGAGGTCAGACAGGGGCCCACAATGACACATTTGTGGGGTCAGGGCAGCAGCCCCCCAGCACAGCTTGAGGTCAGACAGTGGCACAATAAACAAAAGTGGGAGGTCACGACAGAAAGCCACAGCACAGCATGAGATCGGGGCAGGGAAACAAGGGACTTTTGGGGGGTGGGGTGGCAAAAACAGGAGAAAGGCCCAGAGGGGGACGGGGGACATGGGGAGGTCAGGGCCCGCAGCAGCATGAGGTCAGCAGGGCACAATGACCCCGTGGGGAGGCCCGGGGCAGCAGCCAAAAAAGCACCCAGCAAATAAGGTCAGACAGTGGCACAATGCCCGGTGTGGAGGTGGGTGGCAAACAGTCCCTGGGTAAAGATGGTTGGTGGCGAGGGGAGAAACGAAAAGAGATGTTGGGGCTCAGGGGGTGCCGGCATCAGAAAAGTGGTTTAAGGCGGGGGGGGTTTGAACCCAGACTTTTTTTCACATTTTTGGGGTGGGGGTCATGGTTGGATGAAAGTCTAAAGCCAAAGGGATTGGGGTGGAAATCCTGGCGATCCAGGGCCTGTTTCATTTTTGGACAAAGGTCGTCGTTCCACATTTCCGTGGACAAGGGGGTTTTCCCCTTTTGGGGTAACAAAGGCCCCGCCGCAGTGAAAAACCCCCCTCTGAAAGCCCCCACTACTAGCCCGGGCGGGGGCAAACTTCTCCATGGGAAACTTTGGCCCAAATTGCGGCCACACAATCCAGTTTTTTGGGTGGGCCCCGTTTGTCCAGGGGGAACTTTTTTAACTGGGGGGGGCAGAGTGGGTGTCCCGTAGGGGCCCCCACCGTTGGTTCAAGGGGGCTGCTCCAGGTCCTGGCTGCCGCTGCTGGGACTACCCTCCTCATAGGCGGGTGAAGGATGGGTGCTCATCATGACTCCAGACTTTGGTTACTGCTGATGGAGCTGGGGACTTCCCTACCCCCCCAAAACCTCCCAGCAGCTGGGGGCCCGTAGTACTTTAGGACTTGGGGAAACCCCCCCGGGCAGAAGTCAGAAGGGGGGACGATGCCGACATTGGCAGCGGGGGCCCAAAAAGATTTAAAGGAGGAAATTTTCCCCATAGTATTTTTAGGTTTTTTCCTCTCTCTCAAAATTTTTCTGGGAAAAAAGGGTGCCCCTTTTGGAAGGTAGCGGGGTCCAATAGGGGGGAAGGGCCCGAAGTCTTTTCCCTGCCGGGTGCTGGGCTATTCGGGTTTTCACTAGCCAGGCAAAAAAAGCATGCTGGGGCCATCTGCACAAGTGACTCTGAAAGGGGGCCCCCCTTTTTTTTTTTCCCCGCCCCCAATTTCCCCCTGGTTTTTTGCCAGGGTTTTTGGGGGTCATCTTCCTCGTCTTTCCTCATCTCCATCCCCCCTCCTCCAGCTGCTCCTTTCTCCCCCCTCTTTGTCACCTGGGTAGAAAAAATTTTTTCCCCTCCCTTTCACCAGAATGGGTTCTGCTCCAATTTTCCCCCTCCTCCCCCCCTCCATTTTAGTCCCCATCGGGGCTCATGTGGGCCCCCCCGAGATGTAGTCCGCCCCCGTCCCCAAGGCCCCCCTGCCCAAAAAGATTTTTCACAATCCCCCGTTCCCGGACATGAAGCAGTGGGAAAGACTTTTTTCAACCCCCCTAGTCCCCGGCGGTTGACAAATAACGGACCCCCTCGAATGGGCCCAATTTTAAAAAAGGCAGGTTTCACCTTTAGCTGGGGGGGGCTGGCTTTTCATCAAAGTTCCCCCAGGGGAAAATTTTTGTCTCCTGGAAACAAACAAAAAATCGTTTAAGGGGCCCTTTTTTCTGTTATCCAGTCATCCCAAAATGTGCAGGCTGGAATTCCAACGGGGGAAACATCAGATTTTTTGGGGGGGCCGTTCTGCCTGGGTGGCCCAAATCGGGAGGGGTTCCTGGCCCTTTTTACGAATGGATAAAGTGAAAGCACAGTTTCCTGGCCCCCTTTTTTAGAATTTCCCGAAGAACGGTTGGGAAAACTTCAAGGAAACCTTTTTTAAAAACCCGATTGAACCCTTGGGGCCCTGCAGGGCGCATGGCCCTCCCCCCCATCGGGGCAGCGCGGGACACCCTATTTTCCTCCCTTTTTTTTCCCTTTACCAAAGGTTCCGATTTGCGGTTTTGGGGCGGGAGAAAGCCACACTCGATTTCTTGCTGTTTTTACCGGGGGCAGTTCCTCCCCCGTTGGGGACTTTCGGGCGCCGAGGCAAGCCAGGTGTAGAACTGCGGACACCGCGTTCCCCACCATGTTGGTTTTTATGGGCAATACTTGTGGAGGCCGAGATGGTGGGGTGGGGGTGGGGGAAAGAGGGGAAGGGGAAATTGGCAAGGAAACAGCAGTTTTTACAACGTGGAGGGGGAAAGGGGGCGTCTCCTGTCCAAGGGTTTTTTGGTGTGCCTGGGCCGGGAAAAACATTCAAAACCCCGTGGGGCCCTTTTTGGAATGTACTGGCCCCTGGGCCGTAGATTACAGCTCCGGAAAGTCCCGCTTCTGCCGTTTCACCTTGGAACAAACCATAAGCTTTAAAGGGCTGGCCCCACTTCCCGTTCTACCCTATTTTTTGAAATGCTGGGGACCCGGGCCCTTTTTTGGAAAAAAAAAATTTCGGCTTGGAACTCTCCATCCGGGGTCGGCACAAGCCATTATTCTCTGAAAGGTGCAGAGGGCCACCATTTGGAAAGGGGGGGACTGCAGTACCAACAACTTTGGGGCAGGAGCCCCGGCAGCTGCCCGCACCTTGGAATTTGGTTGGACGCATAGTTGTTTTCTTTGCAATCGCCTCGGTGAAACGAAATGATGGCCCCCATGTAGCGAAGGGGCAGGAGCATCTGGAAAGGGAGAGTTTTCAAAGAGAAAAAAGCTCCCTTCTGCAAAAGGGGGGGTGGAGCCTTGACTGGCCCCGCAATGGCATGCGTGCCCTGGGGGGCTGCTGCGGGGTTGCTGGGTGGGAGGATGGACCACCACTTGAGCCACGTTTCTCCCCGGGGGCCCCCGGGTGGGACGCTGCATGTGTTACCCCAGGGCCATGGGCCCCAAAGTTAGCTCCATGGCCCCGCTTAATTTCTGCCCTTTCAGATTTTTACAATACCCCTTTTTCGGCCTTTCCCCCGGGGTCTTAGCAAAAAACCGCCACAACCCCCCCGAGTATCGGATTTTAACCCGGCAAAGTTCCGCAATGATTGGGCTAAATCCGCCCGTTTCCTTTGCTGAGGGGCCCCCTTTGCCCACTAAATTTGTTTTTACCCCCTAAAAAGGGGTTTTTTTTCCCCGTGGCTGTTTGGCTCCCGACCTCACAAATGCTGCTATCCTGCTGACTCACGGCCCAAGAAAAACCCCCTTTCTGGCTGCGCCCTTGCCCGACCGCAAGCTGACGCCCCTTTTTCCTGACGGGGTGATTTAAGCCCTTTTCCTCACCCCCCTAAAAATGCGGTCGGCCCACCATTTATTTTTTGGTTTTTTATCGTTTACTGCCCGTCCCCCCATCCCCAAAAACCGGGGCTTGGATGCAGAGGCCCGACCCCTCACCAAAAAATGACCCCCATGCCACTCTCAACATCTTTTTCTTTGCCGCCCCACTGAAAAAAAGCAGGGGAAAAATTGGGCCCCCTTTCTTCGCTGCCAAGTAGCTGTTACTGCCCTTCCCCAAAATTTTTCATCCCCCGCTTTATAGTGGCGAGAGCCCAGGGCCACATAGTAGAAACTCTGGCTGTGGGGAAACCCGGAAAGGGACAGAGGCCGGGGGGTTTAACCAAAGGGGAGGGCCGCTGACCCGCTCCCGGGCCATGGCCAACAAAGGGGTTTTGTCCCGACTTTTCCCCCCGAAATCTTGGCTGAGGTTGTTAGATGTCATCTGGGGGAAGTGGATGGGCCCTTTGTCAACCCAAACAAGAAACCCTTGGGTTTTCTAGTCAGTACACAGCCCCTAGATGACAGCGGCGTTGTGGGGCCCCACCCCAGTGACCCCTGCTGCGCGCCCCTTTTCTTTGCTGGACCCGCTACAGGAATGTTTGTGCCTCTGCCATCGCAGTGATGGGGCCCTGCCACCCCCTCTGTCTGACATACTGTTTGTTCTAAAATGTACAGACACGGGTTTTATTTAAGATATTGTATATGATAAAAACACACCCTGGTTTTGACCCCCAATTTAAAACCCTAAAAAAGCTTGGGGGAACCCTTTGGTATAAATTGCGCTCCCCCCAAAAGGCAGGGAAAAAATTTACTTTTTAAAGTGCCTTTTTTTAAAAAAACCCGTTTATTTTTCTGGCGGTGAAAAACAAAGTTTCTTTTACCCGAGAAAAACAGGGGAAAAAACGCTTAATTTTAACCCCCGGATGTAAATTTCGCAAAAAAAATTGAGGGAGCCGGGGGAAACCCACTAGCTTTGTAAGGGGTTACAATTGCCCTGTTTTCTAGCTACACAACAAGAAGAAAAAAAATTTTAATTAACCTTTCCCCTTGTGAAATTTCGCTACGGAAAATTGTAATTTTTTTTGGCGGTGAAAAAGAAGGTTTCTTGGAGTCAAAAAAGCAGCAGAAAAAAGCTTTAAATTTAAACCCCCGGATGTAAATTGTGCAAAAGAATTGACAGGGCCGGGAAAATACTAGCTTTTTGTAGCGGTTACAATTGCGGGTTTTTTCTAACGCCACCCCAAAAAAGAGAAAAAAAATTTTAATTAACCTTGCTTGTGGGAATTACGCTACAGGAAAAAAAAAAGTAAATTTTTTGGGGGTGAAAAAGAAAGGTTTCTTTTGGGGTCCCCAAAAAAGCAGCAGAACAAAAGCTTAATTAACCCCTGGGTGTAAAAAACGCCAAAAAAAAAAATTGAGCATCCCCGGGAAAATACTAGCTTTGTAGCGGTTTTTCAATTTTCGTGTTTTTAACGCTAAAACAAACAAAGAGAAAAAAATTGTAATTAACCTTCCCCTTTTTGAATTTTGCTACCGGAAAATTTTATTTTTTTGGCCGGGGAAAAAGACGGTTTTTTTGGGTTCACAACAGCAGCAAAACAACGTTTAAATTAAACCCTGGATGTAAATTGGGCAAAAGAAATTTAGCCCGCAGGAAACTAATAGCTTTGGGAAACGTGTTATAAAATTTCGGTTTTCTACGCTTTCCACAAAAGAAAAAATTTTTAAAATTTGCCTTCGCTTGTGAATTATGCTACAGGAAAATTGTATTTTTTTTTTGGGTGAAAAAGTCGGTTTTTTCCCTTTGGGGTTCCCCAACAGCAGCAGAAAAAAACCCCTTAATTAAACCCCCGGATGTAAATTGCGCAAAAAAATTGGCAGCCAAAAATGGGAAATTTTATTTGTATTTTTAAAAAAAGCTGTTTCTTTTAAAAGAATAAAAGGAATGGCTTAGATCCCCCTTTGGGTATTCAATGTGCTGTGAGGGATATGCATTAACCCGTAAAAATTCACGGATTCAATCCAATACACCAAAAAATCAGAAAAAAGAAATTTAGAGAAGGGAGTCTCTGAGACAAAACTGAGACACCCCACAAAAATCGCTGTATAAAAATCAGTTTTTTTTCAGTAACAATCAGCCGCGGCAGCACCTTCCCTGATCAAACAGTGGGGAAACGGTTTTGGCTCCCAGCGTCGCGCCCGGGGCTTTTTATAGTTTCGGGGACGTCACAGAAACCCGCCGGTCTCTGATTGGGTTAAACCCCTGCCAAAAAAGTCCCTGCAGGCTATGGGCCCCTTTTTCCCCCCAGAGTGGGTTTGTCCCATGTAGCGCCAAAGTGCCCGCAGCCATTTTTTCAATCAAACGCACCCTTTTGTTTTTACCCCCAAGTACCCAAACTTCGAATTCAATTTAGAAACCCAAGTTTTCCCGATATTTTAAAAAAGAATTCCACTTCAATTTTGAATCGATTCGCCCATCTCTACTAATGATGCTTTAATATTTATGGATTTATGGGAAATTTTCGACTTTTGGCTTTGTTTTATAAATTTTTTTGACCACCCGTTCAAAATTTTAAAACATTAAGTGCTAGTTCCCTATTAAAAATTTCATTCACTAATTTCCTAATTTAATATTAATCTATTGAATTGCATGAATCTAAAGCGTGAATATAAAGCACAACACTTCTCACTAAGCTCACAGTATATAAATATATATATAAGCTTTGCCCATATAAAACTTTGCCCATAGAATCCATCAGATTTCAGCTTTTAACAGAATGAATTTCAGAGAGAGCAAAGGTATGATTTTTGCTATGGGCAAAACTGGTATTTGAGGTCAGTTGTGCATTGTGACTGTCCCTCTTGCACTATCTGTGCAATCACCTAATGAATTTGGATTGCACTTTGCATGAATATTTGCGCAGAAATTTTTTATCTTAGCTGTTTCAGTTTGTGTGCTTTTATCTTCTAAATATTCTTGCATTGCATTCTTATGTTTAAGGAATAAACTAACTTATTTTACGTCACAAGAAATCATATTGATTTTGAAGGTTGCTTCTGCAACCAGTAAGTGGAAATTACATTTATTTCTAATATTTGCTAATAGTTTTCAAGTGCAAAATTGCAGATTCCCTTAAATTGCCTCTTTGGTTAACCAGTGTTTGTTTATATCCTGTAGAACAAAACACACTTCTTTTTTTTAACTCAATGTTTTCACCTACAGTCTCTGCTAATCATGTTATATGTGACTGTAATAAAATATTACTCTGCGACCAATTTAAGTAATTAATAACAATCCAAGTGACTAGTATTTAAGCCTAGTAGCTACTGCAGTGCCATTTATTTAATGGAAGAGATAACCAGTCTTGTTCATAATTAGATACATTTAAATAAATTGTTTTTTAGGCCTAGCATTTAAGGAACATCAAGAAAATAAACTTGGGTTAATTAAATTACATGCTCCTTGGTTTATTAAGTAATTTATTGTAGGTAGCAGAAAAAAAACTAGCTTGTGACAGTATACACCTGCACAAGATAATTATGTAGAAAAACACTAAGGACTCATACACAAGCATTTCAAAGAAGAGCTGTAATGGGACTGCCACAAATGAGGCCATCACCGTATCTCTGTATGCCTCTGTCTGTGCGATGTTCATTCGCCCGAGGTATGTACTGAGCTACGCTCCACTAGAAGCTATACTGTGTGTGGAGTAGAATTTTTCCAACAAAACAGTGGCAGAAAGTCCATGTACATGAGTCTTAAACTTTGCGCATTATGGTCAGAAATATTCTGTACTATAAAGCATAACACACTGAATATTAAACTAAAATAACTGCACGCAGTATTATTGGTAAAAAAAAATATAGCATCTAAGGGCATATTGAACGTGCTGCTATTTTTACGGACTGCAGGCATTGTCCATTCCTCCATTGAAATGCTTGGCAGATATACTAAAGATTTAGCTAATATGTTATCCTAATAATGCATAAGCCTATAAGGCAATACTATGCAGTAGTAGAGCCACAGATTGGACACCTCTGAGTTAAAGTGCACTCTACAATATATCATATCAGAAAGTATGATAGGACCACTTTTGAAGCGGGTGTTCCATCTTGCTGTTTTCATAGGACCTGCTCTTCACCTGCTAATTTAGGTTTTCACTACCTTTACAGGCTGTGGAAGGTCTACAGCAGTGACTGACATTTCAGCTCTGCTAGCTCTAATTCCTAGCTGTGCTTTTATAGGGCCATGTGTGATGGGGGGGGTTCAAAATAAAATGACACTGTCTAGCTATGAATTTGAGTTAGCACAGCTGTATTCGTCATAAGTAAAAGTTGCCAAGGTGAATATGGTGATTCATTTACATGGCTATCTGTATGTTTAACTACAAAGATAACAGTGTCTGTCTGCAGCCCTGATAGCTGACACATCGCTTCTCAGGTGTCACTGTGTCCAACTCTATAAAGGTAAAGTTTCTTCTGTCCTGGTATTAAGACACAGCAGGAAGTGATGTCACTACCCTGGCTAATACTAGAGCAAAGAAGTGGTTACTGAGCTAGAAAAGCATCTATAAACTAGCAGAAGCTCTATCTTTAACCCCTTCCCGACATAGGGCGTATGCATACGCCCTAGCCGGAAGTGACTTCCGGCAAATGGACGTATGCATACGCCCTTGCGATCGCGCGGGCTTGGGGGGCGAGCCACGCGCGATCGCAACATGAGACCAGGGTAATTACCGCTGCCGCATGCCTTTATCACCCACGGCCGAGTGAGCTCCAGACCCGGGGGTGATTACCCGCTTCATTACCACCGCAGCCTGTCAAGGCTGCAGTTTAATAAAGCCGCAGGCCGGAGGAGTGAGCTCCTCGCGCCTGCTCCCGTCGGCGGCCGCACCGTAGTGCGGCATCTATCCCCTGTTTTATGATCCCGGGAAGTGAAACGGCACTTCCGGGGTCATCTGTTGTAAACCATGCCCGCAATGCATTGTTGGGCATGGTGACAGGCGTTGTCATGGCGACCAGTACACAGTAGGGAGTACTGTGCACTGGCCTGCCTTCTAACAGCAAATTTGATGATTGCTGTTAGAAAAAAAAAGTGAAAAAAAGTAAAAATAAATGTCAAAAGTTAAAAAAAAGTAAAACACAAACACAAAAAATAAAATAAAAATACATATATCGCCCTTTTCCCTTTACAAACGGCAATCGCCCCCAAAAAGATCAAAAATAAATAAAGTACCCATATTTGGTATCATCGCATGCGTAACGACTCGCCCTATAAATCTGTCACGTTAATTAACCCGTACGGTGAACGCCGTAAAAAACAAAAACAAAAAACAGTCACAGAATTGCGATTTTTGTATATCCTGCAGCACATAAAATGGAATAAAAAGCGATAAAAAACTCATATAAACGCCAAAGCGATGCATAAATATTATTTAACACAATAAAAACACTTTTTTCTTTTTAAAGTGCTTCAAAATTATAAAAAATATATAAATAGGATATCGCCGTAATCTATCGACCCAGAGAGTAAAGCTAACTGGTCATGGATACTGCACGGTGAACGCTGTTAAAAATAAAAAAAAAAAACACTACTAGGATTGCAGTATTTTCTTCACCCTGCCTTCCAAAAAACGGATTTAAAACTGATCAAAAAAAGCCTTATCCCCCCAAAAATGATACCAAAAAAAACTTTAAAAACTTTTCCCCGCAAAAAAACAAGCCCCTACACGCTCCGTACACAGAAAAATAAAAAAGTTATGGCTCTCAAATTATGGCGATGAAAAAAAAAGGGTTTTTCCCTTTTGAATAAAAGTGATTTTTATTGTGGAAAAGCAGTAAAACATAAAAAAACCATACAAATTGGGTATCGCTGTAATCGAAACGACCTGCTAAGTAATACTAGTATGTCAGTTATACTGCAGGGTGACCGCTGTTAAAAAAAAAAATAAAAAACACTACCAAGAATGCGTTTTTTGTTCAAAATGCTTCACAAAAAACCTTAATAAAAAGTAAATTCCAAAGCGGCTTATGCCCCCCATAATGGTACAAAATAAAAAATCAACTCATCCCACAAAAACAAGGCCCATAATCAACTACATATACAGAAAACTAAAACGTTATGGCTATCAGAACAAGACAACATAAAAAACGCAATTTTTTTTTAGCCCTTATTTCTATTGTGTAAAAGTAATAAAACATAAAAAAACTATAAAAAATCTATCATTGAAATTTGTACCGACCCCCATAGTAAAGATATCCTGTCATTTATACTGCACGGGCGAACCTGTAAAATTGAAGCCCAAAAAACAATGAGGAATTGCGTTTTCCCCTCATTTTCATGCCCAATGCAAAAAAAAAAAAAAAAACTTTGGAAACACCTGTGCAACCAAAATGTACAATACACCCCTAGATGAGATCTATGAGGGCGTGCTGAAACCAAAATGGGGTTGACTTCTGGAAGGTTTCACCTGTTCTGGTACTTTGGGGGCTTTGTAAATGCGACATGGCCCCCCCCAAAATCTGCGTTCCAAAAGCCAAAAAGCAACTCCCTCCCCTTTTACCCCTTGCCATGCGCCCCCAAACAGCAGTTTACACCCACATGTAGGGGAAATTTCCGGGAAATTGGAAGAAATTGTGTAACAAGGTTTTGGGTGCTTTTTTACCAGGATGCCTTGTAAAATTTAAAATTTTAGCTAAAATTTCAGATTATTGGACAAACATTTTTTTTTCATTTTCACAGCCTAACGCTAAAAAAATTTTGTGACACACCTGTGGGGGTCGATATGCTCACTACACCCCTGGATATATTCCTTAAGGGGTGTAGTTTCCAATATGGGGTCTTTTTAAGGGAGTTTATTAAGTTTTAGCACCTTAAGGTGTCCGCAAACCTGAAATGGCCCCTAAATAAAATTGTAATGAAAATGAGACCCTAGAGTCCAGTAGGTTCTCCTCCTATTAAAATTTTGGGGCTTGTGGTTTAGCCAAATAAGGAACTAAGGCCACATATGGATATTTCTGAAAACGGCAGAATCTGAGGAATCAATATTAAGTTTTATTTCCCTGATCACATTAAACCCTATTCTTTTGAAAAATGTATAAAAAGTGAATTTTGAAATTTCACTTCCACTTTGCTTTAATTCCTGTGAAAAAACCTAATGGGTTAAACTTCCTAAATGCGGTTTTGAAAAACTTTAAGGGGTGTAGTTTCTTAGATGAGGCATTTATTTGGGGGTTTTCTAACATGCAGGCAATTTAAAGCACGTTAGAAGTGGACTGGTCCCTAAAAATGTATATTGCAAATTTTGTTGAAAAATTGAAAATTACTATTAAATTTCTAAGCCCCCTAATGTCGTAAAAAAAAAAGACATTTAAAAAATGATGCCAAACTACAGCAGACATAGGGTAGATGCTAGTTATAAACTATTTTGAGTGGAATAAACTATCTGTTTAAATGCAGAAATTTTTAATTTAAAATTGGTAAATTTTCAATTTTTCATGTTTTTTTGATATTTTTCACAAATAAACAAGCTTTTTTGCCCCAAAATTTTCTTACTATCTTTAAAGCACAATTTGGGTCACGAGAAAAAAAATCTCTGAATCAATGGTAAATTTTAAAAGTTCAAAAAGTTTCCACATAAAGTGACACATGACAGTTTTAAAAAAAAAGGGGGGCCCTTGTCGAGGGGCCCAAAACTGGCCCCGGGCAAAGGGGTTTTTTAATATGAAGCAAAATCAGAATAAAAATGCATTTGGTAATAATGTTTGCTTAACTTTACCTACATGTTTAAAGTTAATCAGGAATGGAATATTGTATGAAAGTGGGTAAATTTGAAGTTTGGAAATCCGGCTTCAAAATGGAATAGAAACATTTGCCCTTTTTCTCCATTTTTTCTAGACGGTCCTAAGAAAAATGAAAAACCCGTAAAATTTAACTTGGAATTTCCCAAAAAAAAACGAATGAAAATTTTGGGGCAAGCACAACCACTCCCTTTCAAAACCACGTTTCAACCCCCTGTTCTCGAGATGGGTCCTAGAGGACAGTTATTTTTATGAACCCAGTTGGGAGTATTAAAATAGTGGAAACATGGAAAAAAGGAAAACATTTGGAGGTTAGCTATTAATTATTATTTACTACTTCAGTAAAGGCTGGTGGGGACTTATAAGAATTTTAAAGTGCACCTATCACCCCAACACAAACACACAAATACAGTATTTATAGTAGATGAAATTGCAAGACTTTTCAAAAAAATGTCTTTAAAATCAAGGATTTGTTCAGTAAAAGGGGAAACGGGTTTTCCTTCCATTTTTGAGGCAAGATCAAATCTGGAAAGATTCCTTCGTGGGAGTACCAACTGTCAGGGGAAGCTGATTAAAGTGGGTTGGCGATTTTTATGACAAAGTTGAAACGGAAAGGTTTTTAGGTGATCAAAATTTTTCCAGATCTGATAATTAGGTTAAAATCTGAACATCATCTATTAGTTTGCGCCTTTTTCCGCTTCCTGTAATTTTCGGGGCCAGCAAATAAGATTACAGAATAGAGCAGGGTGAATGTGTTGCACGTCAACTGGGATTGATGGTTGCGATTGGTGGAAAAATCACATGACCTTTTTTTACTAGAAAGGTTTCCTTTTTCACCTAGTGTCTCTCACACTCAAGGGATGGACTGGCTTCCCCTGTGGCCAACATTCAGCGAAATTAGTCTTTTGCCAGGAAACCTTAAAATTGCTGTGATCCCCCAATTTATTAGTTTAAGATTTTAAATTTTATTAGTTAGTAAGAATTTTAAAGCAGCATTACCCTAAAAAAATTTCCCCGGCGGGGAGGGGGGGGGGGGGGGGGGCCCGGGCGATCACAGACAAGCTTATCTTTAAAGAACACTGGAAAAAGTTCCCAAGATTAGGTAGAATTGTAGTGGAATTCTTTTTTAAATTAACAGTTTGCTATTGAAATTTTTCCCCTGGATAGGGGGCGCCTGACTTATATTGGATCAAAACATTTTAGTAACTCAGGTCTCTTTTGCTCAAAACTCCACTTTTTTTACATAAACATTTCAGATGGGTTTTTCTTTTTAAATTTTACCCATTCACCTGTGACGTTGAAAAATTTCCCCCTTTTCAGTTAAATTACAATCCACAATCTTGTAGTCAGCACAGGTTTTGTTGCCCAAAAACCGTTATCGTACGAAAACATCACGTTACTTTTTTTTTTTAAAAAATTTTTGTGCCACCACTTTGTCATTGAGCGCTACGAAATTTCTTAAAACAGCAATTCTAATTCACCACAGGTGAATTTGAAATGCAAAAAAAACCGTTTATTATATAAATAAACAAAACAGTTACGTTTTTTTTTTGACTTTTGAAACCCCCACATTGTTCATTGATCAGCATCTACGTAAAATTTTAAAAACAGAAATTCTATTTTCCCACGGGGAAATTGAAAGGTCAAAAAATCGTTTTTATATCAAAAAAAAACAGTTACGTTTTTTTGACTTTTCACACCCAGCTTGTTTTTACGCGCATCTACGTAAATTTTTAAAAAAACATACAAAATTTCTATTTTTTTTCCCAAAACCAAAAAACTTTTTTAAAATTTTGAAAATTTTTTCAAAAAATTCGTTTTAAAAAATTAAACCCCGGGAAAAAAAAAAAAATTTTTTTAAAAAAAATTTACGTGTTTTTTGATTTTGAACACCCACATTTTTTTCTTTGACGCAGCCTAGTAAATCTTAAAACAGCAATTCTAATTCCCACAGGTTTGAAAGGGTGCAAAAAATATCGTTTTTATCCCAAAACATAAAATTACGTTTTTTTTTAAAAATTTTGCACCACCAGATTGTTCATTGACGCAGCATTACGTAAATCTTAAAACAGCAATTTTTAAAATTCCCACATAATTTTAAAAAGGTTCTGTGACTTTTTAAAACCCTAATTGTGCCAAAAGAGTCACAAAACCTTTGACTGTTGGGATGTTAATTTCAGCTTCCCAAAGCCTGTTGGGTGAAATAATAAAGGGTTGTTGCTCCCATAGATTTTAAGGGCATCGCTCAAATCGACGCTCACTATCCCTAAAAACCAATCGAAGCGGCCCGAACTTTCGACAAACATCGATCTAACCAAGGCAATCGCTCAAAAACTATGATTACATAACTGCTTGTATAGGGCTAAACTTAGTCCCTCATTGTACATGCACTGCAGGCACAGCACACTGAGAACATATGTTGACAGGGTTTTCCTGTTGCTTCCGCATCCTACCATAGCACCAGGCATCCATATTACACTGTGCTAGGGGGAAAAACCCCCAAATTAAGATAGCGCAAGAGCTTCCCAGTCCCATTGTGCAGACTTACAGGTCCTCCTCCAGTGGCTCTCCCAGCTCAAGGAGGAAGTTTCACAAACTTCAACATAGTGATTCTCATGCGTCGGAGCAACTTAAATTTGTTTTTTTTAAAGGGGCCACACTTATTTTTTAAATGTTTACATTAAAAACACTTTCATTTTTAAATTTAAAAAATTGAGAAAGTGTTTTTTGTTTTAGTCTTTTATTAAATTGTTGGTTCTTTTAAAGGGGGTTAGGTCATTTAAACTCCTGCAGCTGACGGCAGTCTAGCAGTGAGTGTTGGGCTGGGGCCCGAAGGACCGAAAAACTCGGTGGCCCAGACCTCTTTAATAATAATGACCGTGGGGTTTATAAAAAAACAAATTGGGGAAAAAATAGAACTAATTTTAATTTTTCAAAGGTTTATTTCTTATCTGATTATTCACAAATATTTTATTAGTTCTTATTGATGACATGTCCTGTGTGGGCAATAATAATATTAATGTTTGCTATTAAAAGTTGGCCTTTGTTCTGCACTGATAGACAGTGAGCCATTGGAATAATTTTAAACAGAGTTTCCAACAGTTAGTAACACATACTAGATTAAGAATTACAATTTTTGGAAAACTAAAATTTTTTTCTTTAAGCATCTCAAATAAAAAATTAGATGCATTTTATCAAGAAACATTGCTGAACATTGTATGGCAAATTTCAAAAACAGGTTTGTTTGTAGTCGTAACTATAAAAACCCCCAGGCTAAAAAAAACTTTTCTCTCTCTTAAAAAAAAATGAGTGGGCCCCACCTCTAAAGACACAAAGCTAAAACAGTAGCATAAGTAGCAATGATACTTGAGGAAGCAACTTCAAAATGTGCATTGGGGCATCAGGTCCTGCCATGCGTGGAGGTTCCTCTCATCTATGTTTACATAGGTTACTATGATGCGTACTACATTGTACTGATGAGTGCAAACTATATACTCTTTTATATTTTTATTTTTCTTTTTCCCACTTGTAAGGATATGTTAGGTTTCATTATTGTCTCTCGTCGATTTAAACATTATTACATTCTTGTATTTTTCACCAATAATAAAAGTTTGTTCATATTTTTCATATGGCTTCTTTTTCTTTATATAGGTAGAGAGAGAACTATTATATACTAGTACATCGTTTTAGCATTGCTGCTTATGTTGCCGTTTTTTTTAACTCCATGTCATTAGATGGTAGGGGCCATCTCATTTTGCTATGCGAACCTATAGATTCTAGACATGCCCTGTCATATGTCTTCAACATATTGCAAATTTTCGCTTCCTGTCTCAACTCTTTTAGGTCTCATACATTGTTTTTCTGCTCAGAAAACCAAAATTTTTTTCCCTTTAAACTATAAAAATCGGGAAAATTAAAACATTTAAAATTTTTGGGCGGGATTTTTAAAAAAAGGGGAAAAACCCAAAGGGCTTTTCATTAAAATTTGGGTTTTCCCTGTTCATTTTAAAATGGCTTTTTTTCCCATGAAATTAACTTGTTTCATGAAAGTTTAAATAGAAGTTCCTGGGAAGTAGAAAGGACTTTTTTGACTGCAGAAAAGTTTCCATGGGAAAACACATCTTTTATTTGTTGGTTTCCAGAAAAATTAAGGGTTGATTAAGAATTAGAATTTACTTACCCCAAAATTTCCAGCAGTAAAAAATAAAGGGGAAGCCCTTTTAACATCAGAGGGGTTTTGGCCATTTTAAATACACCAAAACCCAAAAATCTTTATTAAAAAAAAAAAAACACACAGTTCAGGTTGATCGAGGTTTTAAGGCAAACTGTAAAATTTTTCTTTTTTAGTTAATTCTTTTTAATCAATTTTTCCCCAATAGTTTTTATGTTCATTTTAAATTTTATACTATATTGAAACATTTTATTAAAACATTTTTTAAGCTCATAATTTGGATCTGGGGCCCCCTTTTCAACTTTTTTTAGAAACATTATTGTCATGTGGACAGGGGAAATCGGAAACAAAATTCTTGTTAAAAAAAAAAGTAAAATGCATCAATAATTATTTTGCTTTACTTTCTTTGGTTTTGGGGCTTACACTGAGGATTAACTTATGTGCAAAGGGCTTTTTGGGCTTAAATTTTGCGTAAAGAGACTTAGGTTTTTTCCCCCAAAACAATTTTTAAACCCCTACTGCAATTACTGGGCCCCCCTTTTCGGAGGAGTCTGAAACTAGTTTGGTCCAGTCCTTGTTTTTGCCAAGGGGAGGATAAAAACCTCTAAAGATGCCCCCTGCAAAATTTAAAATTTTAACTCTATAAATTGTTTAAACCAGTCTGACCAGTGTAAGGAAAGTATTGGATTTCCCGGTTATCCCCAAAATGCCCAAGTTCCCCTGCTGTGAAGGAATTCATTTAAATTGCCCTTTTCCCTGTATAGTAGATATGCATGGCGTTTATGGGAAAGATCCTTCCAGCCCCCACTGAGGGGACAAATTTTCATTGGGTATTTTAGGAAAAAAGTTAACATTTCTTAAGTCAAGGAGATTAAAAATGCACAATTGCTTTTTCTTGGGATACTGGCTTCTTTGGGGACCTCCAGGGATGAGTGTGTTTTTTCAAATTCCATGTCATAAACTTAGTCGGGCCCCCCGGGGCCCTTTTTAAAAAGCATTTGGACCCCAAGGCAAAAGGGAAAGCCCCTGGGTTTCCCCCAACTAACACAACAACTTTGGGTGGGTTCATATTACGATATTGCATATGTTTGAGGTATCTGTCTGGATACTGTGAAAAAAATGTACCCCGGAGGATACTGTGGAAATGATCCAAAAAGGGGGTGAAAAACAATACTACTGGAAACCTTTAAAAAAAGCATAAAAAATCCCAAAAAATAGACCCCAAGAATCTGCAAATAAACTGCCCGTTTTTTTTTTTTTTTACTTTTTCTTTTTTTATTATTTTTTTTAATTCCGATGGACACCTCAAACATATGCAGTATCATAGTGTGAACCTACCCTTTTTGGAAAACTAAATTAATTTATTTAAAAAAAAATCATAAAGAAAATTTCAATTTTGGGAATTTTTTTAAGCCAACCCAAAGGCCCCACCGCACCAAATAATTTTACTTTTTTTAAAAATTTGTCTTCTTTTTTTTTTAAAATTTTTACTTTAAAAATTGCATTTTTTTTCCCTGGATATTTGGGTAATCCCCGCACAAGATTTCCCCAAAATTCTAGTTTTTTTTGGGGTATCCTCTTGGGAAATTTGTTTTTGACAGGAGGGGCAGAAGAGCTGGTGCTTTCCTGTCTTATGTTTTTCCCTTGTTTTTTGGGGCATCAGTTGTTTATTTCTGAAGCCACTGATTTGGGGTCCACCCGTCACGTGCCATTGGCGACCTTTTAGGGGGGTGCGGTTTAAAAAAATGAAAAGGTGACTGTGGAGCCAAATCAGTTTTGGTTTTTGAAATGTTTTACCTCACCACCAAAACAAGAGCTAGACAGAAGACAAATTATTCATATTTGCAGAGATTGGGGAAATTTTATAATAAACAACAAGTAAGACAGGAACAACAGGGGGTTCGTTCAATGTGAACACCCGCCTCAGCTGATTGGGGGTTTCATAAGGTTTTATCCTGAAAATGATGACCCGATCTTCCGTCTTATCAGTGGGGGCTTGTAGGGGCAGAGGTGTTTATCAGGTGTGGGGGCATCCAAGTCTTCTTTTAATTGGCAAAGGGGGTGGGGCAACTGCATTTTTGGGAGGGACACCAAGGTTCCTGGGTGCAATTTGCGTTTAAGGGGCAGGAATTTAGAGTTGTTTTCACCGCCCCTACCCCCCTTCCTTTCCCAAAAATTCAAAAGAAGTCAGAAAAAAGAATATAAACCCGCGTTAAATACCGGCTAGGTGGCAACTATAGATGGCCCCCTGTGCTTATGGGACCCCCAGGCAGCTACCTACCTTGCCCAATGATAAAGACGGCTCTAGTCAGCCTTAACTCCTGCGATAGAGAATGGTAGAGCAAAGTCACTGTGAGTACGTGATTGTTTTCACAGGTAGTGAAGTTCTCTCATTCAGTGAAGAGGTGCTTGGATTCTGTTTTCCCATATATACAGTATATTATATACAGTACTAGGAGTCATCTGTTCCCAATTGCCATCAGAGACTCTAAGGCTATATCTACACAGCAAATGTTAAAATGGTGACCAAAATCCGCCTGCATTTTAACATCGCTGTACCATGGTTTTTGGTGCAGGTTTGCTCTAAATACCACAGTCGGTTTTCGGATTTTCCACCAGCCCAGTACATTGACTGTACGGGAGTCCAACGGAAATCTGCTGAAAGATAGAACACGTTCTATATTCCAGCAGAGACCGGCGGTTTAGCACAGAATTATAGTCAAATCTTTGCAGATTCTAAATACTGAATCCATTTAAAAATCTGACTGCAATCCTTTTCTGTGTAGATATAACCTAACCCTGTTAATAGCATACAAGGTGAACATCTCCTCTCACATTTTTTAACATAGTAAACTTGTTTCATTGTGTGTCATGATGCGTTCTGCGCTTCCTGTTCTGGACCGTAGACATGCTCCTTTCACATCGACTGCTACTCATCTTTCCCCTCTCCTGCTCTGCTCTCCTGCTCAGTCTTTGACCATCGCATGCATATCCATCGCTTATGGCGCTCGAGTGCCCCGACTCTCTGAGATTTGAAGTTCCAGCGCTAATTACCTATCACCGGTCATTGGATCCTTTATTAATCACTTCCTCCTCTGCTCCCTGCCACTTTGCTGGTGTGTTTTCCATTGCTAGTTGCTGAAATCTATTTGCTATTCCTGGATTCTGACGTTGTACTTTGGACTTCGACTATTCTTTGCCTGCTGCATGCCCCGAACTTTCTGCGTGTGCCTAGACTACGTTCTTTTTTCCACCTTCCTTGACCAACCTATCAGTGACCTGAATACACCTCCATATGTCCATCCAGTAACACGCTACACCTCGGCTATCAAGGGTTATGACCTGGCAGTCTCCTGTAGTGAAATCCATCTCGAATTGCGGCAGGCTCTGGTGAAGACTGGGGAGCTACTTAGACTCCACTCCCTCATGTGGTTCCAAGTCATATCTCGCAGTGAGCAAAAGTATCACGGTCGGTAGTAGTGGATCCTCTGGAGCACCGCAAGAGATGGCGTTAGCCACGCCAGGGAGCGGAATCTAAGTAGGTCCCGGTTTTCACAAGAGCCCGCCGCAAAGCGGGATGGACTTGCTACGGCGGGAGTCTACCAGGTCACTACCCCTGACGTGACTTACTTGGGGAGGCAGCCAAGGTGTAGCGTGGTACAAAATCGTAAGACAGGTTTGTAGTCGGGGACAGGCAAGAAGGTCAGGGCAGACGGCAAGATTCGTGGTTGAGGAACGGAGGCAAATGGTACATGGTAATCAGACAAGACTCAGGAATGCTTTCTGAATAGGCTATTGGCACTAAAGATCCGTCAGGGTAACCAGGAAGAGGCAGGCTTAAATAGGGGCAGCAACCGGCAATAGCCAATTACCGGTGCGCTGGCCTTATAAATTCAACACTGCCGGCGGGCAAGCGCCCTAGGAAGTGGGACCACGCACGCCGAGGGACAGAGCCTGCGAGTACGCTACCCCTAGAGCAGGGGAGCGAGCAGGGGAGCGAGCGCGCCCGGGCCCCGCCACGCGGCCCCGCTCGGGTGAGGGGCACGGAGGCACCTGCGACGGGCCGAGGTCGCACGGGCATCCATGACAGGACCCCCCCCCCCCTCTAGGACCACTCCCCCGTGCGGGCCTGAAGGAACTTCTGGATAATGTTACGGTCCAGAATGTTCTCCTCTTGCTCCCAAGAACTCTCCTCGGGCCCGAACCTCTTCCAATCAATGAGGAAATACCGTTTCCCCCTTGTCCTCCTCATATCCAAGATCTCTTTGACCACAAAGACATTAGAGGCATCGGCCACAGACGAGGGAGGGACTACCTTCCGAGAGAAACGATTCAGGACCAAGGGTTTCAGTAGCGACACATGAAAGTAGTTCGGGATGCGCATGGTAGGTTGGAGCCGGAGTTTGTAGGGGCAACCCGTGCAAACGAAAAATGTGGTGCACAAACAGGTTGGCCAGGCGAGGGGCAGAGGGTAGACCTGGCAACGGGACAAAATGTGACATTTTCGAGAACCGATCTGTGACCACCCAGATCCGGGTTTGCCAGAAGAGGGGGTAAGATCGGTTATAAAATCCATCGCTATGTGCGACCAGGGACTGGTAGGGATGGGCAGGGGACACAGGAGCCTGGCCGGTTTGTGATAAGGGGTTTTATTACGTGCACAGGTGACACAGGCCTCGACGAATGCTTTGACGTCCTTAACGAGGTCCGGCCACCAGTAGAATCGTGAGATAAGAAGACAGGTTTTACGAGCACCTATATCTATAAACCTGCCTGAGAGTGACCAAAAATCTATATACCTGCCTGAGAGCCCCTATATTTATCTACCTTCCTGTCTAAGGGGACACTATACATATACTTGCCTGACTGAGAGGGCAGATCTATATACCTGTCTAAATGAGGGGACTTAAATACCTATAATTAAGGAGTTACTGGAAATTGAGGGTTTCTAAGATAATTTGTGCCCAAAATCTGCAGGCCCGAGTATTGGCCGGGAGCAATCAGCATGAAGGTGGGAACCGGTTTGGAGAAGAAAAGGGAAGTGAACGACGCTGATCAGAAAAGAGTCCCGGTGAGTCACTAAATGTATCTGCAGTGTAATCCCTTATATTTCTGCTGAGCCTACACACCACTGGTATTCACCACTATATGGTCACTATATGGCGGTGGTATATGTAATCAGAGCCTGTGCACAGCTGATAGTCACATGTGTGGGTCGTGTTTGATCAGGGTCTGGCAGGATTATTTGATCCTTAAGTAGTAATATTTTGGGTATTTGGGTTTGTAAGGAGTGTTTTTTTAGTAACAATCCTTCGTTGGTAGATTTTTCTCCATGTATAGGTGGATTATTTGGTGACTGTTATTTAGGGGTATTACGCTGTCATATGGAGGGGAGCGAATTTGAAAAAGCAAATCTCTCATTGTGCAGTGACTGCTGAGGAGATGTACAGGAGCTATGTGGAATTTGCAGAAAATTAGTGACAGGACGTGGTGCAGGGGTGAGAGGAATTAGTGTGTGTGTGTAAGGGGGGTGGGCATTTTTTGGGGAGTGAGGTGGGGGGGGGGGCGCCATTGGCTGTACTTGCCTAGGGCACCAAAATGCCTTGTCCCGGCCCTGGTCTTACAGCAGGGGCGTTGCTAGGGTCCTAAAACATCCGGGGCCCGGGCCCTTTGTGTTTTGCTCAGTAGGGCGGGGTTCACACGACATTTTTCAAGCCACATTGTGAACTGCGGCATGATGTGTTTTTACAGAAAAAAAACCTTCTGTCCTGTCACTAGTTTTCAGCATTTTTCCACATAGAGTGACCCTATATCTATATACCTGCCTCAGCAGTCACAGCACAATGAAAATCACCAATGACAAATTTACTTTTTCAAAACCCCTCACCTCCGTATGACAGTGTGATACCCCTAAACAGTCACCAAGACATGCACCTATACATGGAGCAAATCTGCCAGACAAATGATTGTTACTAAAAAACTCCTACAAAACCAAGTCCCAAAACTATTACTACAAAAGGATCAAATAATCCTGCCAGACCCTGACCGAACACGCCCCCCAAAATGTGCCCTTCAGCTTGTTACACAGGCTCTACAGACAAAATACCACCGCCATACAGTAACCATATAGTGGTAGATACTAGTTTATGTGATGCTCGCAGAAATTAAGTGATTACACTGCGTTACATTTAGTGACTCACCGGAGAATCTTTTCTGATCAGCGTCGTTCACGTTCCCCTTTTCTTCCCCAAATCCGGTTCACACCTTCATGCTGATTGCTCCCGGCCAATACTGTCCCTGCAGATTTGGACACAAATATCTTAGAATCCTCACATTTTCACCCACTCTCTTAATTTTAGGCTATATGGGGCCAAGGTTTTATAAAAAAGGGCACAGGCAGGTTATATAGATAAGGGCACAGGGTTATATGGGGCCCAACAGGATTAGTATTGGGCACAGGCAGGTATATAGGGGCCGACAGGAATATAGGGCCACAGGCAGTATATGGGCCACAGGCCAGGTATAGGGGCACAAAGGGAGGGATATGGGGCCACAGGCCCGGGATATGGGGGGACAGGCAAAGGGATATGGGGCCACAGGTAGTATATGGGGCCACAGGCAGGTTATAGGGGGCCCCAAAGGGAGGTATATGGGCCCAGGCAAGTATAGGGGGCCACAGGCAGGTATAGGGGGCACGGCAGGTTTGGGGCCACAGGCAGGGAAGGGGCCAGGCAGGGATATAGGGGCAAAGGCAGGTATATGGGGGCCACAGGCAGTTATATGGGGCCACAGCAGGTTTTAGGGGGCACAGGCCCGTATATGGGGCCACAGGCCGTAATAGGGGGGCCACAGGCAGGTTTTAGGGGGCCACAGGCAGGTATATGGGGCCCAGGCAGTATAGGGGGCCAAGGCAGGGATATGGGGCCAAGGCAGTATATGGGGCCCAGGGAGGGATATGGGGCCAAGGAGGTTTAGGGGGGCCACAGGCAGGTATAGGGGCCACGGGCAGTATATATGGGGCCACAGGCAGTATATGGGGCCAAAAGGCAGTATATGGGGCCACAGGTAGGTATATGGGGCCCAGGCATAATGGGGGCCAGGGGTTTTATATGGGCCACAGGCAGTATATATGGGGGCCCCGGGCAGTAAATATGGGGCCACAGGCAGTATATGGGGAACAGGCAGCTATATAGGCGCACCGAGGCAGGTAAACGCTATAAAAATAACAACATTAATACTCACCTTAGCATCCCCGGCGAGCGCTCTGTCCTCTTCAGTCCTGCGCTCCTCCGGCAGCTTCTCGGGCGCACAGCACTGTGCGCCCAAGGACAGGCAGCGGCGTGATAAGGGCATTAACCCTCGGCCCCTGCCAGCTGAGCAGCACTGGCCACGCCGGGGGCCTCAGTGCAATGAGGAACCCGGGGGGCCCAGCTGTGTCGGAACCCGGAGACGGTCCGACACTGTCTGAGGGCAGGGGCGCTCGCTCTCTGCTCCGCAGAAGCCCTCGGTGTATGTGTGGGCCAGCGGACGCACATGCAGCTAAAGGTGGCAAGGCCAGTCGGTTTTCCAGGCCCATGGCAGCGGCCCGGAGCCCGGGAAAGTTCGGGGCAAGGGGGTTTATTCGGGGCCCGAGCCCCGAATAAAACAGCCTAGTGACGCCCCTGTCTTACAGCATAGTAAAAACATACACTATTGTATATTATCTAGTTGAGTATTTAGGCTCCCCTCCCTTTGTTCAAATTAGAAAGATAACTTTTCATAGAGTATGAAGATTTGTGGCAAAAGGAGGTTCCAAAGATGTCTCGGCGACAACCTCTGCAGAGGCAAGGCATAGCTGATTTAAGTCAAATGGAGGAAGGAAAAAAAGGAAGAGAATGACTATGATCAGAGATGAGGTCACATGTACATTACTGAATGCAAATATTTATCCTTTCTGGGGTTGTGTCAGGTCAGTGCTTTATCACTTACAAGGTGTATTCACTTGCAGTGATATGATGTTTGGTACTATTATTGTTTGTGAAACTACAGCTTCAAGCCTTTCCTCAAAATTGTTTAGGACATATTGAGATTAATGGTTTCATGCAGTACTAACATATAAGAGGTTAAATTGACTTATTAGCGTAGGAATCATTTTTTCATTCCACACATTTGGGGCGCATTCTCTGCTTGAATAAAAATACTTATGCTGTTTTTCTGCAATTCAACCTCCACAGGCTAGTGGAGAACCACCATTACCATTACGATGGAGATCGATAAGATCTAATTATGTCTCGGCTCATCAGGCATACAAACTTGGTAAATTCTCTTTTTTAACCCCCAAAATGATAAGCAATGATTTATTTACACCTCAAAATGGCTCTATTAAAATTAAAATTTGTATGACAAAAGATAAGTCCACTGTTATGAGTATGCACACTGCCTATGCTGTAGGTTGCAGGCGCACTCGTAATCCCACTGCGGCGGGTGGAGCTGTGACCCGCTAGCCGGGTCACGGGCGCACCTTTGGTGCTGATCCTTGCTCCATATACTCATCTCACCTCGCTCCTCGTCCTCTGCCTTTGGGTTGTCACGTGCACCTCCACTGCCTAGGGCGAGCGTGGCAGCTCTGCTAGATTTAAAGGGTCAGCATGCCAGTGATTGGTCATAGCCGGACACTGACCCTGTTTAATGCTGGCTCTTCCTCTCTTCCTTTGCTGGGTCAATAGTGCCCTGTGCCTTATGAGAAAGCATTCCTTAAGTCTGTTCTTGTTATTCTGTGTACTGTACCTGTTGCCTCTGTCCCTCGACCACGAACCTTTGCTGCCTGTCTTGACCTTCTTGCATCATGATTTTGTACCACACTACACCTCGGGTGCCATTTTAAGCAAGTCTTGTCAGGGGTAGCGACCTGGTAGTGTTGCGTCGCAGCAAGCCCAACCCGCCTTGCAACAGTCTCTGGTGACTACCGGACCTACTTAGACTCTGCTTCCTGGCGTGGCTTATACCACCGCTTGCAGTTATCTAGAGGTCCACATCTCAGGCCTGCCGTTGCGGTAAGCCTACTATAACACCCACATATTGTCAACAGAAAAATAAAAAATGCCTCTAGTAAAATCTAAAAGATGAAACATATTTATACTGTATTATAGAATACAGGTACACTAAATAAATGCTGAAAAGGGAACAACACAAATGTACCTACAATATACAATGTTGAATTTTATTATTTGACTCCCTCAAAAAAAAGATATTTAAAGATATTCACTAAGTTATATGAACCCCAAAATGCTACCTATGAAAAAAGTAATAATCACACAAAAATGAGCTTTCATTCAGTGAAATGGAAGGAAAAAGAAAAAAAAAATGTATGACTCCTTGAAGGAGGCAATGCAAAAAATTCATAAAAAAGTTGATTATTTTTAATGCCAAAGGAGGCTTTTTCCTTTATTGGTTAATCAGCTTTGAAGAAACAGTATATTAATACTTCATTTTGTGCTGGGATTGGCTTTAATAATTTAACCGAGTATTTGGATATAAAACATCAAAATGAGATTGGCTTGTCATTTTTAGAAAGTCAATACAAGTGAAAGTATTATGGGGTGAACTGAGAAAAACAGACATCTAAACAATGATACATGAAGTAAGAAAAATAATATGTATCAGTAAAATTTGTAAAAAAGAAAGACACTGACGGCTTGTGTAACATTAATTGTTTAAAAATATCTACTTTATGATTAAATCAATGCCAGCATTCAAGTCCTGGCCAAATTCTCATCTCTCCAGTGGAGCCGCTCAGTAGTTTCTGTTATTGTTATCTTTTTTTTCCTCTGGTGAACATTTTTCTTTTCCTTGGAAATGAATGTATTTTTTAGAGAAGTCTGTTCTTTTACAGTACACAAACTCATTTTTTTTTACTATTCAGGCTGACCTTACCTTATGTTTGCAGCCTCTTTACTCTTATTAACTTGATTGAATTAAAAAAACCTCTAATGTGTCACAAGGAAATCAAATCCAAGCATTGGAGTTCTCCAGCTTCATGTGGTTTGCAGAAATCCACAAATGTGATTATTTGGGCAAGTAGGGCTCAAATATTAATACGATTCTGTGAAATCATTATAAAGCAATTTACAAAGGTTATGTTTTGCTTTTTGTCTGCAGAGAATAGATATCAACAAAAACACTTCTTATTTATATGCATAGTTTCCTAAAATTGTATAGAGGTTACATCAATATGACTAAAACCTTTTCAAAAATCTGGATCACTAATTATCTAAATGCTATAGGTTTGGCTTCTGAGTGGACCAGATCTGCCAGTGTGAAACAAAAGTTCTTTCTAAGCATTTCTCTGTTCTGGAAGGAAGTCCCAACGAGAAATATATGTCTGTATAAAATACTTATACCCTAATGTTATGAAAGGCAGGAATTTTTAATTCCCCTCTTCTATTGTATAAATTGGGGCAGTTGCTGAAAAAAACCGTAAAAAAACTTTCGGGAGGCGGTGAAGGCAATTGAGAGGAAAAGTTAAATTGCTAGTTTTTAAAGCTTGCTGGCTTAGGTAACCTGGTGGGATCATAGTTTTGTTTTGTGAGAGGTTGTTTTGATAGCTTGTTTACTAAATCTGCTAAGTGTTTACATTCAGTTCTAGATTGCCCCTTGTCCAGTTTAGCCTTTCTCTCTGTGAGCTTGTTGTAGTCCTTGAGAAACTCAGTTTTTGTGTTTGTTTTGTTTTCTACTGTGTTCTGCTTAAGAAATCTTTGGGCCCTAGAGCTTCTTACTGTATCAGGGTAAGCTGTAGCTTAGTAATATCTTAAGGCTTAGTTTTAAGGATAGACTAGAGTCAAAAGAGTCTTGGTGCCAGTGTCAGATGCCAGGGACAGGTTTTTGGGAAGATTCAGGGACAGTTAGGATCAGTGATCATTTATTATTGTCCAACTTTTGGGATGAGCTTACTTGTTGCCACCAACTGTTTTCCTGCCATCAAATGCTTTGCTGTCCATGCACTTATCTTACAGTATGTCCATCTAGTTTTTCCAGTTTATACAAGCTTTGTTTAATTATTGCATGAGATTATTGGTTGACTTATCTACTTAGTTCTGTTTATAATTTTGAAAACACCATAATTTACAAAAGAAGCTGAATGACCATAAGAAGCACCTTCCCTATTCAAATAAATAATGATAAGCTATCCCAGAGATAACCTATGAACATGAGAGGCATAGTTTTCGGAAAAAAATAGTTATTACTTTTAAAAATTTGGACACTTTGCAGGGGGAGTAAAAAATTTTTGGCTTTCCAAAAAACCCTTTTTTAAAAAAACATCTAAAAAAAAAATGCAAAAAATTTTCACTGGAAAGTTTTAAAAGTAATTTAAATTAATACAAAATTCTGGGGGTTTTTAAAAAAAATTTAAATTTTCCCTTCCAGGGGCAATTATTTTCAACAATCCCTTAAGTGTATAGAAATCAATAAATATTCTACTAAATTATACAGTGATCCTTTTTCATACGGGAGGGTTTTTTTTAGGGGCATTTAAAAATTGTTTTTATAATTTATCCCTTTCTTAAAAAATCTATGTAGTGCTCTTCTAAGTCAGTGTGTTAGTGATAACACCCTTGAGATTGCAGCTTTCTTTTTTAACGACAAATTAAAGGTGGTTTGAAAAATTTAGTAAAGCTAAAACCCTGCATTTAGGGTGACATGCGGGTTTTTTTGCACACAAAGTAATGTAAAATTTGCTTTTTGGTTATAAACCCCCGGCCCCTTTTTCCTAAGAAATTTCTTGTTCTGGAAGTGGGGCCCCAAAAGGGAGAAAAATTTTATGTCTGTTTTTAAAATTTTTTTATACTCAAAATTTTATAAAAAGCCGGGAAATTTTTTTTTTTCTCTCCAAAATATAGTTTCCCTTTTATGAGGCAGTTGCTGAGAAACCGCCTCAAACAACTTTCAGGGCAGGTCGGCTGACAAGGCACTTGAGAGGATAAGATAATTGCTAGCTTCTCCATAAAGCTTGATCGCTTAGGTAACCTAGTGTGGATCATAGTGCTTGTTTTGAGAAATTGGTCTGTCTTGAGAGCTTGTTTACTAATCTGCTAAGTGTTTTCATTCAGTTCTAGATTGCTCCTTGCCCAGTTTAGCCTTTCTCTCTGAGAGCTTGCTGTAGTCCTTGAGAATCTTAGTTTTTGTGTTTGTATTGTTTTCTATACAATGCACCGGTCTACTGTGGGTCATAAATCTTTGCATTCTAGTGCAAAAATGACAATTCATGCTCAGGTAAACCACTTTTAAAGTGGTTTACCTGTTCAAGTAGTAATGCGCCTGGATTTGCTGTTCTGAAGCCATACATTTTTAGCTTCCTATGGTTGTAGTGTGATACGCCTCCAGCATGCCCCCCAATCTCAGGCACATTACAAAGTGCCATGGGCACAATATATGCTGTAGGCAAATGGCAGGAAAAATAATAGATGGTAAATATGTGCCAAGAAGGTTGCTATACGGTCTGTCAAAATTTCAGGGATGTCATGCTGGACGGTCTGACAGTACGCCCTGACTTTTCCTTCCAGCCAACTGCACTCTATGTGCCATCTTAGTCCAAGGAGCTCGGTGGAGGAAAAAGAACATCTTAATCAGTGAGCATAGGTTACTGACACATGTGTTTAGTTAGTATAGCTGCCATACAGTTTTCGTGGGATATTTTTCTGGGACGGGTGTAACGAGGGTGGTAGACTGCCCCACAGTCCGGTCCGAGTTTTGCTTGACCTTTTGAGGCCCTTAAAAGCTTGCTAGTTGCAGACCTCAGAGGAGGAGTGTAAACCTGAGGATTCTGTTTGCCATTTCCCTCCAGAGTTTGCTGCAGTAAAGATCTGGGAAAGAAGCTCCAGGACGCTGTCTGGCTACCCTGAACTTGGACTCAAACTACACCATAGGTTTGTATGGGGACATACGTCCACTTGGCTGAAGTTAAGCCACATGTTTGTTCTGTGTATGGACATTAACAGGATGCTGTGATATCTCCGACTGGAGAGTTTCTTTTGTTCCTGATTGCCATACCTTTGTTTGATTTGCCGTGTAAATTAAAACCGGGTACTTTGCTTTCCAAAACCCATTTGTGCCACCATTTTTGCAGCTAAACCCCACTATATATAAATATATATAATATATATATATATATATATATTTTTATTTATATATATTTATTTATAATATATAATATATATATATATATATATATATTCATATATATATATATATATATATTATATAATGATATATTTTATTTTTAATATATATATTATATATTATATATATATATATATATATTTGTGATAATATTTTTTTATATCTTTTCATGGGACAGCTTGTATAACAGTATAAATTTGGTGGGCCCTTTCAAAGAACTGTCCTGTGCTGAAACCCAGTTCTATTCCAGAAATTTCTATGTTGCTCTATCGGTTTTTTTCTCGAGGACCATGCTGTTATGGTGATGTGTATCGGAGTATTACCAGCATAGATCAGCACTATGCAGGAAGCAAGGGATAAATGCAGTTTAGGAAAGGAGAGGGCTAACCCACTTTTAAGTGCAATTAGCTTTTTTTAAGTGCACTAAAAACACACCCCCTAAAAAAAAAAACATGTATCTTAAAATTATATTATATATCATATGTGTTCTGAAAGGTACACGTGGCAACATAATTATTTGAATATTTAAAATAAAATGGTTGTAAGGCCATGTTCACACTGCTTAACTGCGGGGAGTAATTACGCCCCGCAATTACACCGTGTGGCCGGGGGCGGGGGCGGGAGCGGGGGGCAGGCACCTAGCCGGCCCATAGACTATCATTTCTTGTGGCGCGTATATGCCGCTAGTAAATGACCTGTCACTTATCTCCCCCTGCCAAGCAGGGAGAGGAGACGTAATCCATAGTTCTCTATGAGAACTGTGAATTACCGTAATGATTGGGCCGTATTTCAGTCCGTAATTCGCGCAGTACGTCGTGAATTACAGGTTGAAATACGGGCCCAAATAAGCCGTGTGAACATGGCCTAAAAGTTATTGTTATTTTATTTTATTTATGTTAACTGATGCAGTAATAAATCAAGTTGAAAGATAAAGTTATGTCTTTCTTTACTAAGATGGGGGATTATTAGTCCTGCATCCAGTTTGGAGCTGGTTAGATTGAAGTCTGGAGTCTACAAGATCTTTCTGGGGTCCTTGCTGCAGGGTAATCCTTAAGAATTGTAAGCAGCTGGCAGCTGAAAGGAGCAGCAATAACTGATCAGGAACAAGACCAGAAGTGGAGCATGGAAAAGGAACATGGACGCCAGAAACTGAGCCTAGGAATGCTGCCATGAGCTGATGCCAGAAGCATTGAGCCCAGGAGGTCAGCCATGTTCTTAAGCCAGAAACAGGGCCCATGTGAATGAAATAGAAGCTAAAATACTGAAATGTGGACATCAGGGACACAGCACAGGATAGAGCATTAACAAAGTCTGGAGGATGGAGTAAAGGATTATGACCCAAAGAGAAGCTCCAATTATTTAAAAAAAAAGACTTTTCTCAACACATCAACACCAGTTTTTTGGTCTATATTGCACTAAAACCGCTTTTGACGCCATATTTTGGATGTAAATGAACTGTCATACACCAAAACTAGGTGCATTATATGACGGGAAAGACACATTGTAATGTGCCTAAAAATTATGCACTGTGCACCTCCATAATGAAATGTTCCTATTGAGGCGCATAGCACATCATTACAAGTGTATATGTGTTAAGCGCATTTCACATTTTACACGTATGTGTTAGGCTCATTTCATGTATGTGTTAGGCGCATTTCATATATTTGTAATGATAAGCTATGCACCTCCGTGCGCGATGTGCCTCGATAGGGGCATTACATAAACTTCTAATAATGTGCTATGTGCCGCGGTTTGCGCTAATCCAGGCACAAAACTTTTCATTGGTAGAGTATGTAATGCCCCTATCGAGGTACATCGCCCACGGAGGTGCATAGCTTATCATTACAAGTATATGAAATGCACCTAACACATATGTAAACTGCACCTAACAAATATACACTTGTAATGATGTACTATGCGGCTCAATAGGCGCATTTAGTTATGGAGGCACACAGTGCATAATTTTTAGGCACATTATGTTAACTATGCAAGGTATTCCTGACGCCAGATTTTTGATAGGGTAGGACTTTCTGGCGCACTTTACACTTATTTAATGCGCCTAAAAACTGACGTAGCACTGACAATTTTTGGATATTTCGTCCTTTGGGTCTCATATAATTAATTCAATATTGCAATTTTTTTTTATCAAAACAGTGTAATTATAAACTTTCTTAGTAGCTTTTTAATCAGTGTATGAAACGCGCTCACCATTCCATATTGTGCGATTTATTGCCTCTGCGTCCTTATCCAGGTAATATTTGTAGTTTTTGTTTTACAATCCCATTGCATGCAGAGCTCAAACCATGTCCTCTCTCAGAGTTGTGTAGATGGCTGGAATGTTTTGGGGAACGCCTCCTTTGTCAAGCTTTCAAAAAGCAAGACATGTACAAGGAACTATTAAAATAGTTTGGAAAAGTCCACAGAATAAGTAACCAGGTGGTTTACGTTGAGATCAACAGTAACAGGGATCAAACAAGACAAACCCAAAAACTAGACCCTAAGTTGACACTCAGCCGTTAAGTAAGGAAACTGTCTATGTTTGTAAAACAGACCTTTATGAACTCATCCGAAATAAAAATAGTTAATCACTGTTTCACCGGCTCAATGGCCTGTGGCTTAGCAGTGGAAACAAACACTCAAGTAGCTCAAGGACAAATGCAGACTTGACTAGGTCACCAAGATCAGTGGATTCTTGACAGTGACACAAGTGTAGAATTTTGGTTGCTGGGAATGTAGCACTACTTCCAAAAGGACACAAGAGGATGGCTCCAGAGTTGAGACGGTGAGTAAAGGAACAAAGTGCACACTCTGATATTGGGATAACAACAGTTTTTTTTTTTAATTTCTTTTAAAGGTATGGATGAATATAAGGAGTGCTGAATTAACTGGAGGGGAAAATAATTTTAAATCAATTTTGGAAAATGCTATGTGTAATTAATTTGAGCCACAGTTCTGCTACAATCTGCATCCGAACAGAAATCTCTAGTTGCACTCAAGGGAAATAATTTTATTAATTAAACACTTTTCTGTTTGAGTAGTGAGTCACATACAACAAACTGCAGTTCTAAGTCTAGGAATATTTTGCTAATCAAAGCTCTGTGATGTAAGTTTGTGCCCCCATCCAGATGTGCCTTGCTTGTATGTGACAAATCCTGTCAAATATGATGCACAATCAGACATGCTGCAATTTGTTTTCTTGAAGATTTTGTATGAATTAGTGTGAAAAAAAACTTTATGTGCCTCTACCTGAATTTCAGTGTCATGCAATACAGATTCATAATTCTGACCTGCACATGAGCCTTTACCTGAACCATGGCCATTAGATGCAGATGTCAAGGCCTGGTTCACATCTTAGTCTATGCTCCATTTAAAGCCATCATTACAGAGGTGACGCCAGGTCCATTGCATGACACCAATGGCACGACAATGGAACCCATTGGGTTTCCGTCATGGTGTCTGCCACTTTAACAAAAGAGCACTGTATTCTGGGTTACGTTTTCCATCACTTTAGATGGCATCTGCGACAGAGGCTCCAAAGAGAACCTTCAACAGATAGCAACCTATATATCACTAGGCAATTTGAAGAACTATAGGTCTGTCAAATTAATGTCATGTTTTTGAATGATTTGTTAAATTGAGATCAAGAAGAAGGATGTGTTTTCTTCCAGAAATATTGCCACGCTTGCTCATAGGCTGTGTCTAGTATTATACTTGAGTCTCATTGATATGAATAGGGCTGAACTGTGGTATCAGATACAGCTCAAGAAAAAAGAGGTCCATTCAACATTTTCTTTTTTAAGTAAAACAAAAAAAATAAAGCAAATTCTGATAAACATAACACTTGTGTTTTATATATTTAAAAACATGGGTTTTATGTATCCAAGTATCCCAGTTGGTAAAACAAGTAACATACCAAAAAGTAAATTTTCCCCACAAGACTTCTGGTCATTTGCCAAAGGCAAGAGCTGTTATCCCTCTGTATTCCTAGTTACAATATCGTTATTTATCAAACTGTAGAACCAACCACTCTACTTCTATACTGTGAAATTATAATTCCAAATTTGCTGAAGGCTAATAGATTTGCTGTAACTTCCATAGTACTGTGACACCTGGCTATGGCAGATTAGCTTCCTATAACCATGAATAGAAATTAGAAAATTAGGTCTGTTCAGTTCCAAAAGAACATTAATTGATTAATAGAAAAACTATATTTGGGGACACAATCTGTGAGATTCTTCATTTATTGAAATTTTAACCTTTCACAGTGCTCCTTCTTATATTGTTACAATGTCTATGGGAAATCAGCTAGAGTTTAAAATGTTAATGTTGGTATTTTTAGTTATTTATAGCATTTCTAGAAACATGCACATAGTGAGAAAGGCTCAAACCTTACATTGTTTTACTGCATCACATTAAGTGGGAAAGTGGGGTCCTCTACCTTTCAATGCTCAGGAAGGATTTTCTTATCCTTTGCAGATTAAGGGCCACATGTATGAAAACTGTCTAGGTCTAAAACTCACTTTATTGCCCATAGCAACCAATCAGAGCGTCATTTTTCCAGAGTACTATATGAAATGGAAGGGGCACATTGGTTGCTATGGACAACAAAGAAAGTCTTAGATCTAGACAGTTTTATACATGTGGCCCTAAGTTTGTGGGGGTTTTCAAAACGGAAGTTTGCAATGAATCCACAATAAATTTGTTACATGTGAACTTACCATATAAAATAAGGTTTTATCAAACCATTACAAATGGTTTATTTAACCTCATAAGTCTGAGGCATTTATTTTATAACAACACCTTGAATAATTCCTGGCTGCATCTTCAATGACTTGTGTTTCACTGGAGAATGTGTTAGAGAACATCTCTAAGACACTACAAATCATAAAGCACAATATATTTAGAAATAAATCAGTGGCAGTAAAATAAGCATGAATAATGAGTATAAACAGAAAGTAAAATCAGTGAAGCTAAACTCAAGATGAAAAATGTAATCAACAAAATGACTTATGATGAATGCCCCTCTAATATTGAAGGAAGACAACCAAAAATGTTTATGGACATAAGAGAAAAGCTTTAGATTGCTTAATCAAATATGAATCAAGTTCATGGCGTACAACTGGTATCGCTGTAGACATCATGGTCTATATTAACATGGGGTGGTCTAACTTAAATTTAAGAAATAAAAAATATATAACTGTTTAAAAAAAAAAAAAAAAAAACAACCTCAGCTTTACACTCAGGACTAAATCTGTTGGTGGTGACACCATGGGAAAACGTGTAAGAAAGAAGGCGCTTCAAAGTGTTTTATTGCATCTTGTTTTCAATGTATAATGTGCCTGAGTGTATGAAAGTATTTTTTCTGTGATTATAAATTGTGTCTAAAGTTGATTGCACCTCGTCTGTGTGTTTGGCGCATTAAGGAACTTTAGTAATGCGCCAAACATGTATAAAGGCTAGAGATAGGCTGGAAATAAAAGAAAATACATTAGAATAAAATGTCAGTGAATAGAAACTATGGTAGTGATCCTGCTTGGTGGACTACAGGTCCCAGCTAGACCGATGGTGTTCTGCCCCTTGCTCCTATGTAGAATAAAGGGTGAGAGCAGCAAAAATAAATTTCAAATTTAATGTAGTAAAAATTAAAAATTAAAAAATCTTAAAAACATCATCAGTGGGTTATTTAATGTAAAATTAGTTTTAGATTCTATTAATTTTAAATACATTTTATAGGAGATATTTTTTTATATTTTTGGGATATGATATATGCTAGTACATTATAATCTGTTTCCATTAGACACAGGCAGTAGTCAGAGCAGCACACAGTGTGCTGCAGGCTTGTTATACAGACAGTCCATTGCTGACTGGGCTCCATCGGGTCACCGGGAGTCCTGATCACCCGATGGAGTAGAGGAATGCCCTTTATTATGCCGTGGTCACAGACCGGTGCAATCAAGAGGTTAAGCACCGGGGATGGGAGGTTTCCTCTGCTTTTCGGTGCTTACAGAGACTGCTCTAGGAACCCAGCTGTCAAGTATAACTCTGTTCCTACTGCAGCTGGGGTGCTGTGAGCTGCAAAACTCCAGTTTCTGAAGTTAGAGACGTCACTGCGGAAAGAAGATATGCACCACCCGCCATCTATAGTCGGTGGGCGGTCGTTATGGAGTTAAATTACTATGTGCATTGCAAGTGGGACCTATAAATCCTTCAGTAGAATGTAGGTTATGTCTGCTTTAAAGTCTTAAGGAAACTAAAGGAATCTGAATCCCTAACAGCCCTAAATGCCTGGGGCTCCTGTACACAGCCATATTATGATAACACATCAACTCCAGTATGTGTTATATAGAAACGTAATGTACAGATGTATCAAAGTTTAACTTGGTGATGATGCCATGGTTTTTCATATTACCTGTCCTTAGAACACAGCAAAAGCCATTGAAAAGGAGTGGAAATGTTAAGATTACATTCTTTGCTGTGATATCATGGTGTGTTATCTCTCAAGTTCATATTTGTTTAATCTGTAGCAACTATAGAAGTCTAAACTGTATCTCTATATGCCTCTTATTTTAAGCAGGTAGTCAGATTTTTGTCTCTGTTGAATTTCTTATGAAACCAACAAAATAAATTGTTGTGTGCTCGGTCTCATGCTGTATTACAGTACAATTCTTACAATAATTGCTTCTAGAAAAGAAGAATTTCATAATACACTTAGCACAATATGGCGACACAATGCCTATAGTATTTTCAGACAAAAAGGTCTTTATGTGTCCCCTTTGAGAGGGGAATTTCCCCAAAATTCGGTTCGTTCACTTCCCCCAAATTTTCCGACAAAATTGTTTCGGTCCAAATTATTTTTTCGGCACGAATCAGTTAAAAAACAGTTTTTTTTCCAGGCTGCCCAAGCCTGCAGGGTGCTGTAGAACGTTGTGCCATGTTTAAAATATGCGAGGGAGTTTGGGTTTGGTCTTAAACAATGTTGTGTTTTAGTATGCACGCACATGACTGCCCGTTTTAGAATGCTTCACTAAAAATGCCCTGGGCACTTAGTGGGGGCAAAACTGACCAAAAAACTGAAGCGGAACGTAGCCTGATAAATATGGCAGCAAAAGTGGAAAAAAAAAAACTAGAGCTCGGGTTGGCAACTTTTAGGAAAGGGTGTGGAGGTGACGGGGCAGCCACAGCAGCATGGGGGTAGACAGTGGCAAAAGGACATTCTGGAAGGGCAAAACGTACCAGGCCGCAGAGTGCAAAAAGACACAGTGTGGAGGTCACTGGGCGCAGCAGAGGTCAGGCAGTGGCACAATGACAAGTTCGGGAGTGGCAAAAAAAGGGAGTACCCAAAATGGTACAATGACACGTTGTGGGGGGCACGGCAGGAGAAAAAACAAGCATAAGGCAACGTGGCCAATGAACAGTGTGGAGGGCACGGCACAGCCACCAGCAGCATGAGGTCAACAGGGCACAATGACAAATTCTGGGGGTGGAAAAAAAACAGGGTAGGCCACAGTGTGGAGGGCCCAGCACCACGGCAGCAGCATGAGGTCAGAAGTGGCACAATGACACGTGTGGGGGGCACGAAGGGAGTCACAGCAGCACATGAGGTCAGAGAGTGGCACAATGACATTCTGAGGGGGCAAAATAGTATTAGGCCAAGAGCCACAATGATGAGAGGGGGAGGTCACGGGCACAGCATGGGGTAGGAGTGGCAAATGACAGAGAGTGGAGGTTAAACAGGACAACAGCATGAGGTCGGGAAGTGGCACAATGACATTTGGAGGTGGAAAACAGTAAGGCCGCAGAGGGCACAATGACACGTTGGAGCAGGCAACAGCAACGCAGCACAGATGAGCCATGAGTGGACAATGACAGAGTGGAGGTGGGTGGCAATCCCAGTCCCTGGTAAAGACGGGGGTTAGGCAGATAAAAGAAACTATCAGCGATGTGTGGCACAGGCGGGGGGCCGGCATCAAATAGGGCTGAGGCGGGTATTTTGAACCCAGACTGACCCCTAAGGCATTGGGGTGTGGGGAAAAACCTGGCCGATCCACGCTGATTCATTTTGACAAAGGTCAGTCGTTAAACATTTCCCCGGGGACAAGCGGGTTTCCCCCTTGGGGGGTAACATGGCCCCGCCGCACTGAACCCCGCTTGATGCCACATACTGGTGGGCGGGAAGCTTCCCATGAAAAAATCGGCCAAGTTCGGCCCACACATCCAGTTGGTGCCCAGTGTCCAGCGGATCTTCAAAACGGGGGTGGAGAGTGCTGTCCAAGTAGGACAACCTGTTGGTTCGGGGAATGCCCAGTCCTGCTGTGCTGCTGCGGTGATGCCCCCCTCCTAGGGGGTAAAGGGAAAGCTGCTAATTAGTGACTCCAGACTTAGGTACTGTGAGGAGCGGATGCTTCCTCCCCCCCCACCTTCCCCCAGCACCGCGGCGTAGTAGTGAGCGCTGAGGAACCCCCCCCGGTCAGCCCTTTTAAAGAGGGGGACGATCCCGCACAAGGCAGCCCAAACTGTTTACGGAGGTTTTCCCTATAGTATTTGAGTTTGTTTTCCCTCTCATAGCGGGGGAAAAAAGGCTCCATTTTGGCCCGGTTTAGCGGGGGTCCAATAGGGTGGAGAGCCAAAATCACCCCTCGGCCGGGGATGCTGACTTTTCGGTGTCAAGCCGGGGAAAATAAGCATGTGGGGGACATCTGCACAAGTGACCCGAGGGGCTCCCTGCCCCCAATTTCCACTGAAAACGCCACGGTGTTTGGGGGTTTTTTCCCTGTCGTCTTCCCTCATCCCCATCCACCTCCTCCAGCTGCCCCGCTCCCCTTCCCTTTCACCTGGGTAGAAAACCCAAAATCATTTCACCCGACAATGCTTCGGCTCCAATGCCCTCCTCCTTTTTCCCCATTTCAGTCCCCAGGACTCATGTGGCCGAGATGTATTTGCCACACTCCTGTCCCCCTGCCCAGCAGATTTTTAAAGCATCTGTTCCAGGACATGAAGCAGTGGAATGCGTTTTCCCCTTTCCCCCGGGCGATGAAAAAATAATTGGGTCCCAATTTGGCCCAAAACGGCAGGTGCCCGCATGAGCTGCCACTGGCTGCATAAAGTTACACAGGGGGGTACTTTGCTCCCTGGATCATCAAAAATCGTTAATGGCCTTTCTCTGTTCATACAGTCGGTCCAACATTGCACTGGAATTTTCCAGCGGGGGGAAACATCGCAATATCAGAGCGTGTTGGGGGGGCCTTCTGCGCTAAACTCGAGGAGGGTGTTCCGGCTTTGTAAAAATGGTTAAAGTGAAATGAAAGTTTCCGGGCCCATTTTCAAATTTCTGAAGATCGGGGAAGACTTGGGAAACCTTTTTTACAAACCAGATTGAAAAAATGCGCCATGCGGGGGCCATGGCCTCCCTCCTCGGTGCAGCGCGGACACCTGTTCCTTCCCATTGCCGCACCATGTTCCGTTTTGCAGTTGGCGCGGAAAAAGCCACACATCGATTTTTGCTGCATAAAGCGGAGCAGTTCCCCCTGTGTGATTCGTTGCCGAGGCAAGCAAGGTGTAGAACTGCGTGACCCGCTGGCCCTACACATTGGTATATGGAGCAGTTTTTGTGGAGGCTGAGATGGTGGTGGGGGTGGGGGAGGAGGGGCGGACTTTGGGCAGGAGAGCTTTTGACAAGGGGGAGAAAGCGGGTTCCTGTCCAAGTTGTTGTGTGCGGGGGCAGGAAGGCACATTCACCGTGGGCCGTAAAGGACATGTACGGCCCTGCCGTGTTCGCTCCAGACGCCGCGCCCCGTGTCCCTTGGAAAAAACCCGATAAGTCAAGGACGACCCCTTTCTGTTCAACATATTTAGAATTGCTGGTACTGCCTTTTTTGGAAAAAAAATTACGGTTGGAACTTCCATCTCGGTCGGCACAAGCCTTAGTTCTTGAAAGGTAGGGGTCCCCCCTTTGGAAGGGAGGGCTGCAAAAACAACAAACTTGGAAAGGGGGCACGGTCAGCTGCTGCACCTTAGGATGGTTGGACGCTTACTTTGTTTTTACAATTGCCTTTCTGAAGATGTGGCGCCTGAGAGCGGGAGCAGGAGATCTGGACCCCGGAGAGGGTGTCAAAGAGAAAAAGCTGCCCTTTTTCAGGGTGGTGGACCTTTACGGGTGAAATGGCATTCGTGCCAGGCCGCTGCTGCTGCTGCGCCGGGGAGGGGTGGGCCCCACATCTGAGCCCACCTTTTTCCCCAGGGACCGGTGGTACGCTGATGTGTTTAGCAGGGCCGTTTTGGGCCCAAAGTTAGCTCCCCGGCCAGCTTACTTTTGCCCACAGATTCTACATATACCCCCATTTGGCTCCTCCGGTGTCTTACAAAAAATGCCACACCCCAGTAGTGATTTTTCCCCAAAGCTCCGCATGGTGGGTACTGCCGCCCCCTCCCCGCTTAGCCCCTGTGCCGTAAGTCTTGGCCCCCGCGAAGGGGGTTTTCAACCCCCGGCCCCTTGGCTCCCCCACCTCAACTGCTGCTACCCTGTGATCACGGCACACAACCCACTTGCTGGCGGCCGCTTGCCTGACCCCCAACTGACGCCCTCTTTTTGACGGAGAAGCCCCTTGCTTTACCCGGCCCAATGCGGGCGGCTACATCATCATCTATTTGGTTTCATCGTCCTTTCTTCCTATACCGGGCTTGGTAAGCCAGGGGCCTCTCACCCTGACCTCCCCTTTTCCACTCTCCACACTATCTTTGCCCCCCTACTGCAAAAAAAGCTGGGATATTGGCCCCATTCTTCCTGCCAAGTAGTTTCTGATGCCCTCCTCAATTGTCATCCCCGCTATATAGGGCGCGAGCCCAGAACTAGTAGTCCCTGGCTGAGGGAATGGGGGGAAAAAGGCGGGCTGAGGGCAGGTGAGGGCCCCCTTACCCGGGGTCCCCCCATGCCCAAATAAGTGTTGTGTCTGAGGGTTCCCCCCGACCTTTGGGTTTGGGGGTTTTAGATGTCATCTGGGAGGAAAAAAGGGGTGACCTATCAACCAATCAAAAACCCTTTTGGGTTCTGAAAAACACACAGGCCCCCCTAGATGACAGCGGCGTTGTGGCCTCACCCGGGGACCCCCCGCTGCGCGTCCCCCTTGCTGTGTGCGATGGGCCCCTTTTAGAAAAAGTTTTTGCCCTGCCAATCGCAGTTGCAGAGCCGCCACCTCTCTGTCTGAATACTGTTGTTCTAAAATGTACAGACACTGTTTGATGAAGCTATCTGTTTTTCATAAATATACACCGGGTTTTTTACTCCAAAAAAAACCCAGTAACAAGCGGGAACCCTTGGATAAAAATTGGCTCCACAATGGCCGGAAAAAAATTTTCTTGTATGTGCGTCAAGACTGTTGTTTTTTCTAAATGAAAAAACACAAACAGGTTAAATTAACCTTCCTTGTGAAATTATGTACAAGAAAAATGATTTTATTTCGGTGTTGAAAAAGAGGTTTATTTTTTTCGCACAGCGCAAAAAACGCTTAAAAAAACCCCCCGGGGTAAAAAAGCGCAATAGAATTGACCACCCAAATGTAGCTTTGTATCGTTTTAAAATGGTGTATTTTTTACGCCACACAAAAGAGATTAAATTTTAATTAACTTTTGCTTGTGAATTTTTGGCTACCAAAAAAAAAATATATTTTTTGGCGTTGAAAAAAAGGTTTTTTTTGTCAAACCACAAAAAAAAAGCTTAATTAACCCTGAGTAAATTGCGCAATGAATTTAGCCACCACAAATAGTGCTTTGTGGTATTACAATGGCGTATTTTCACGCAACACAAAAGAGATAAAATTTTTAATTAACCTTTTTCTTGTGAATTGGTACCAAAAAAAAAAAATTTTATTTTGGGGTTTTAAAAAAAAACGGTTTTTTTTGTCTCACAGCAGCAAACAAAGCTTAATTAAACCCCGGATGTAAATTGCGCAATAAATTGAGCCACCACAAATATAGCTTTGTAGCGTGTTTTCAAAGGCGTATTTTCTACCCACACCAAAAGATAAAATTGTAATTAACCTTTCTTGTGAATTAGGTACCAAAAAAAATATATAATTTGGCGTTGAAAAAAAACGGGTTTTTTTTTTGTCAGCAAAACCCGCAAAAACAACGCTTAAATTAAAAACCCCCGGATTAAATTGCGAATGAATTTTAGCCACCCCAAGTAGTGCTTTTTAGCGTGTTACAATGGCGATTTTTACGAAACAACAAAAAGATAAAATTTTAATTAACTTTGCTTGGAATTAGGCTACCAAAAAAAAAAATATATTTGGCGTTGAAAAAAGACGGTTTTTTTTTTTGGGGAGCACACCAGCAAAACAACGCTTAATTAAAACCCCCGGTGTAAATTGCGCAATAGAATTGAGCCCCCCACAAACTAGTAGCTTTGAGGTGTTACAATGGTGTATTTTTTAGCCCACAACAAAGATAAAAAGTAATTAAACCCTTTTCTTGTGAAATTTGGTACCAAAAAAAAATATATATATTTGGGGTTTTAAAAGAGGTTTATTTTTGTCAGCACACCCGCAAAAAACCCTTAATTAACCCCTTGGGTGAAATTGCGCAATAGAATTGAGCCCCCCACAAACTAGTACTTTTGCGTGTTACAATGGCGATTTTTACGCCCCACAACAAGGATAAAATTGTAATTAACCTTTGCTTGTGAATTTGGGTACCAAAAAAAAATAAATTTTTATTGGCGTTGAAAAAAAACGGGTTTTTTTTTTGTCACCAGCAGCAAAAACAACGCTTAATTAACCTGGATGTAAAAATTTCGCAATGAATTGACCACCAAAAACTGTACTTTGTAGCGTTTCAAAGGTTTTATTTTTTTACGACCAAAAAAGGATAAAATTGTAATTAACCTTTGCTTGTGAATTAGGGTACCCCAAAAAAAAAATATATTTTGGGTTGAAAAAAACGGTTTTTTTTTGTTACAACCACAAAAAAAAGCTTAATTTTAACCCTGGATTAAATTGCGAATGAATGAGCAGCCCAAAAAAGAAGTGGTTTTGTATTGTAAAAAAACGCTGTTTCTTTTAAATGAATACAACAGGGAACTGGCTTAAGACCCCCTTGGGTATTGAATGATATGCAGCCGCAGTGGGGGCGCCACTGGGTTTCAGTCCAAAAACCCCAAAAAATCAGAAATAAAAATTCAGGAAAAGTCTCTGGACAAGTGAACACCCCCCAAAAATCGCTGTGTAAAAATAGTTTTTCAGGAAAAACGCATCACCCGCAGCAGCACCTTCCCCGTATACAGTGAGAGGAGTGTGAGCCCCAGGGCGCGCCGGGTTTTTAAAAGTGGGGGACGTCACAGAATCCCGGGTCTCTGATTGGCTTCAACTCTGCACTTTTCATGAGGCTTGCCCTTTTTCCCCCCAGGTGCTTTGCCCTATGGCGCCATGTGCCCAGCCAATTTTTTCAATCAAAGACCCCTTGTTCACCCGAAGTCCCCCAAAATTCGACTTCGTTCCGAACGAAGTTTTCCTAAATTCAAACGAATTCCACTTCGTTAGAATCGATTCGCCCATCTCTAGTCACCTTACAACATGCCTTTGATGACTGTAATCAGAATTCATAATCATATTCTATAGCCTCTATTTACTCCATTTTAATTAATAACTTTAAAAAAAATTTTTGTTTGACATAGTTGGTGATATGCTGGCAGGAACATTTTCTGTCAAAACTTCTATGATAACCATTTCTTTTAATAATAAATACCATACAAGGAGTTGATATCTTTTTTATGTTTTTTAGTAATAAGCAATTGGGATGTTGTAGCCAGAGACTAAGATTGACACAAGAGAAAAAAATGTAAATTTTATTCACAAAGTTGCATGAATTTTTTTAGCAGTTTGTTGATTTTTATGCCAAAACTGTGCAAGATATTTATTTTATCTTTGTCCATAAAATGATTTGATTTAACTACCTGGAAAAAATGAACAGTTACAGGATTTTTCTACAAGTCACTTAATAGATGGGACACATTACTTATTTATATTCAGAGCTGAGCAAACTATAAATTAATGGAGAAATTTATTTACATGAATGTACAGGAATATGTAAAAAGGTATAATATTTATCAAAAAAGTTATATTATAACAAAATAAAATTAGGACAGCTGTACCCAAAGATATTCCATTGGTTTCAATAGAAAATCTGGTTTACCAAGCAGTTTTAGGGCATGGACATATATGCTAAAATATTTATATATAACAGAATTTTTATATTAATTACAAGTAAAAGACCTCCACAGTAACTGGTGTTGTTTCAAATTGGGGGGCCCGTTTTGGGTTTGAAACAGATTGATGAACTTAGAAAAAAATCAGGGGAAAGGATTTCCCAAACCCAAATTTTTAGAGATACCACTTCCTGCTGTGTTTAATCAGTAGCACAGGAGCTTGTTTATATTTCTAAGTGTCAAACGTTAACCCTTTATTGTTCCGTAGCCTTGTGCCATGCTGTTAAAACCACTCTATTATTATTGCCCCTTTTTAAAAAGGTTAGTTGGAATATGATCATGGGGTAAAGTTATAACCCTTTAAAAGTAAATGTGGGATTGAAAAGCGACCTTTGAAAAAAGCATGGTGAAAACACGCCTTTAAGAAAACCCAAAAAGCTAGTCATTTACCCAAACCATGTTCAGCATCAAAAAGCCACAGGCGTCCCCTGCATGGTAATGTGTCTTTTCCTCTGAAACTCATGGCTCTTTCCCGCATTGTGGCCATTTCAGGACTGTTCTGTTAAAATGAGATGTTTGAAAACAATGGGTAGGCAACTAGCATGATTGGGAGCCTCAGTCTGTAAATCTGGCTACATACATTCAACTGTTGTTGGCCATTTTGATTTCCCCTAGAAAAATCATGACTTGGTCTAGAGTCCATGTTTATTTCAGTCGGAAAAGAAGAATAAACTGCTGCAGGACTCTGACCAATGGATAATTTCCCAAAGAAACAAAAGATTGGGCATGTTACAATTTGACATCTGCAACTGGATGACAGTTGGGAAGCATCAATAACAATTAGATCATCAGCCAATCCCAGTAACATAGTTGGTTTATCCAACTTTTATTTAATGTGTATAGTCAGCTTAAAAGTGAAGCTTGTGAATGGATAAGATGTACATTAAGCATTTCAATATCTAAGCATTTTTAAGGCTCACCAAAAACAAGTGATAGATCCTCTGGGTCAAGGAAGGACTTTGGTATAGAACCACGCCAAAGAATAGACTCTAAGGAATCCGTAGGTTTTTACTCTTTAACCCCTGCTACAAGGGATATGGACTTCACTGCAGTGAACTCCCAGCTCGCTACCCCAGACATGGTTATTTGGGGTGACAGCTCATGCACAGGTTAGGTACTGAAGGAATAGATGGGATGTGGTTAAGTTATAAGCAGATGTTCAGGGCAGTTGGTGTACTTTCATGAATGGGTAGATAGGCAAGAGGTCAGGACAGGCAGCAGAAACAAAGTCAGGAGATAAGCCAAGGTCAGACACTGAAAATTCACACAGCAGAATGAAAACCAACTCTATGAGACACACCAATGAACTGACAAGAAAGGAAGGGGGGTAGCGCACATTAAGAAGGATAAGGCGGCAGGTTTAAGGAAAGCTGTCTGGTGCATGCTGGCACTTTAAGTCAGTGAGAACCAGTACCAGCATGTCTTAGGGAGAACATTGCAGCAAGAGACCAGCACATAACAAGGCAAAGAGGTAAACGGGTGTTCCCTTGACAGATTTAACTGACTGCAGCATGATGTGTAAAACCATCTATTTTCTCTTTAGTTTACTTTGTGAATACAATCCCATAGAACTTATTTAATGTGTTATCAAAATTTCTAACTGCGAAAAGATATGATAAGACCAGTCAGGATTAAAATTTAAAACTTTCAAATACATTTCTCACACAAAATATACTGTATTTTCACACTGACAGCACCATTATCACAATCTAAATTATGCAGCTCGAATTTTCACACATGTTAAACAAATGTCATTTTAGCTGAAGTCCTAAAATACCTCTACTTGATATTAATTAATTTCAATCTGTATAAAATTCTTTTATTTTGTGACAATCTTAATAAATTTACTCAAAGACTGATCTGAAGTTGAGAATGTATGCCGTGACTCAAACTCACCTTGTATCTCAGACGATTTTCTTGAGTAAAGGAAACATCAGATCTGTTTCTGCTGTTAGTTTTATTGAATCATATCATATCTCATCAGCCATTCCTAATATACGGTGATGCATAGTCCTTGGAAAATGTAGAGGGCAAAGTAAAATGCTTCCACAGCTTGATTAACAGATAAGTGTTTGAAAAGTTAGCTCTTATCTGAGCATAGCAATTTGCATTCTCGACACATCCTGAAATGGATACATTAACACAGGTAGTATACAATAAGAGGTGATAGATTCTACACTACAGTGCTTTTCTATTATGTATTTGTACATCTAAAAATACCAAATTTCATTCTTATGTAATATTATAGCTTGGAAGGTTCTAGAGGATTCAGATTTGTTAAGTTTAATCAGCTGTGTCTCATAAATCTTACTTTCTTTTCACCACACCTGAGAATTCCTACCTGTAAATGACCTAAAAAAGGTTGTTGCTAATTGGTAATAATCAGCACAATGATGGTTTCAATTGATCTTACACAGGGGCATAACTAAAAATCATAGAGCCTCAAAGCAAAATGACAGGAAACGTAACCGCTTACCAACATTTGCTGTATACTTTTGGTTTGGCATCAATAAGTATGAAATGGGATCACTCGCTGTGCCCTCTCCATAAGTGTCAGGTAAGTGCTGATAGGTACATCTTGGACCTGCCAATAGTGGTCAGGACTGGACATAGCTGTAATCCCAGCCTTTTTACCCCTAGGATTCTGCAGTAAAGTTTCAGCAACCTCTAAGGGGTTAGGAAAGGATGCTGTGCACTATTCCATTTCCCAAATGGCCCAACTGCGAACACATTATAGGGTGCTGACAGGTTGTCATTGCAGCTGGGGGTCTAAAGAAGTTATCCAGGGCCGTCATCTTACTAATCCTATAAAACCCTGCTATCCCTAAAAAGCACAAGCAAAAAAAAAAAGTTTTAAAAATATAAAAATAAAAAATAAAAATCCCTTTTGCCATTTTACAAACAAAAAATAGTAAACAAAAAAGATGAAACATTATTGGTATTGTCACATCCATAAAAATCTTACCTTAAAAAAATACATTATTTATCCCACACAGCAAAGACTGTGGGAAAAAAAGAACACTGAATATCAAAACTGCATTTTTGTTGTCGCTTTGCATTCCCAGAAATTATAATAAAAAGTGATGAAAAAGTACATCTATCCAAAAGTACTTTAAATAATAAAAAAAAACAGCAGAGATAGAGAAATAGTGTTTTATAGAGTAATATGTAACCACCATTAAATGGGGCCAAACAATGCTACCCTGATTTGGTTGTGTGAGCAACATCCAACTAACAGTGTGAGTAAAAAAGGGCATCGGGGCTCCAATTCCTCTGGTCTATTGAAGTGAACTTGGATCTGAAGAAGTGTAATAAACTTCAAATCTTACAAGAAATTCCAGAATTGTAGACTGAGCTCAAATTCAAGTGTCAAATTGCCATAAGAATGGCCAGAAATGTACCGTATGTACTCGAGTATAAGCAGACCCGAATATAAGCCGAGGCACCTACTTTTGACAAAAAAATTGTGAAAACTTATTGACTCGAGTATAAGCCTAGGGTGGAAAAAGCAGCAACTACTGGTAAATTTCAAAAATAAAAATAGATACCAATAAAATTACATTCGCATCTTAATGTCCCCCATAGGCAGGAATTGGCAGTTTAGTTTCCCCCATAGGCGGGTAAATGTCCTCCCATAGTCAGGTATAGGCAATTATAGGCAGGTATATGTCCCCTCATAGGCAGGTATAGGCAATTATAGGTAGGTATATGTCCCCTTATAGGCAGTTATAGGCAACTATAGGCAGGTATATGTTCCCTCATAGGCAGATATAGGCAATTATAGACAGGTATATGTCCCCACATAAGCAGTTATAGGCAATTATAGGCAGGTATATGTCCCCCTCATAGGCAGGTATAGGCAATTATAAGCAGGAATATATGTCCCCTAATAGGCAGGTATAGGCATTTATAGGCAGGTATATGTCCCCCATAGGCAGTAAAAGGCAGGTAGAAGCAGGGCTTGTTAAAAAAATAAAATATATATATATACAAATACTCACCTTTCCCTGATGCTCCGAGGCTCTCCCCGTGCTCCTTCTTCTATCATTAGGCCACTCAAGCAAAGTGATGACACATGCTGCCTGTGCCGGATAACTCCAGAAGGCCGCAAGTCTCCTTGCGGCCTTCCAGAGTTCTATTGCGGAGCAGGGAGCAGGGAGTTGCATACAGCTGAAGTGATCCCTGCTGGTTCCCATGGCAGTGCCCGGACGCCAACGGGTGACCGGAGAACTGTATGCACTCCCAGGAATCGCATACAGCTGAAAAGATCGCCGACAGTTCCCGGGCCATGGACGCTGTCGGTTAACTCGTGATTCAGCTGTATACGACACCCAGAGAAGCCGAGGATGGTTTTTTCAGCTAATTTTTTGGGCTGAAAAACTCAACTTATACTCGAGTATATATAGTAAGTGATAAACACTACAAAATATAATGCGTTTTAGGGCCTTTTTTAAAGCATTTGATTCTGTGCCACATAAAAGGTTGTTAAGTAAATGAGAATGCTAGGACTAGGGGAACATGTTTGCAAGTGGGTAAGTAACTGGCTCAGTGATTGAAAACAAAGATGGTGATTAATGGTACTTACTCGGACTGGATTCCTGTTACTAGTGGGGTACCACATGGGTACAAATGGATTGCATATCAATCTTTGCAGATTATACTAAGCTCTGTAAAGTAATCAACACAAAACGATAATGTTGGAGGCTTGGACAGAGAAGGGCATATGAGGTTTAACGTGGGTAAATGCAAGGTTATGCACATAAGAAGGAAAAATCCATTTCATTATTACCTATTAAACAGAAAAAACGCTGGGAAAAAGTGACATGGAAGGACTTGGGTATCCTAGTGGACAGTGAACTTAATTGTAGCAGCCAGTGGTCAGGCAGCAGCTGACAAGGCAAATAAGAACATGGGATGTATAAAAGGGGCCTAGATGCACACGATTAGAACCCCATTAAACTATTATACAAATCACTGGCCAGACCACATATGCAATATTGTGTACAGTTTTGGACAGCAGTACACAAGAAAGCTTGAACAGGTTCAAACATGGGCAACAAAAGTAACAAAAGGACTGGGTGGACTGCAATACCCAGAATGATTAGCAGAATTAGGGTTATTTAGTTTAGAGAAAAGATGTCTTTGAGGGGACATAATAATTACGCATAAATATTATCAAGGGTCAACATAGAGATCTCTCCCGTAATCCATTCATACCCAGGACTGTATCTAGAACAAGGGTGCAATCTCTACTTTTAGAGGAAACAAGGGATGACATGTAAGAACGGGGCTGTGCCGATTATCTAGCATCAAAAAGCTTTAGTAGACCTGTTCTACAGATGTATGAGCAGTCACATTCCAAACATTGGTTCAATAAGCGCAGGAGCGACACTTTTTAATGTGACAAAGATTTGGGGCGTTCTGGGGACGTGTCGCACCACAATTGTAGAATTAGACACATTTATGATTCCTCAAAGCCAAACTTTGGTGCATAACAGTTAGAACAGCCAGACCAGGTTAAAGGTTGTCTGTCTGAGACTTGCTGTATTGGCACTACAATACGCCTGTATATATGAACGGCAGAAGAACAGGTTCATACATTCTGGTGCATTCTACACTACCTTAAAGTTATTTAGAACTTTCCTGTCTGCGCCAAAGTTCATACATGTCTCAGAAGGTTTCTACATAGACATAGAAGAGGATTCTTTACTGTAAAGACAGTGAGACTGTGAATCTCGCTGCCAGAGGAACTTGTCATGGTGAATTCTGTAAGAGAGTTTTAACAAGGGACTGAATGCATTTCCAGAGCATAATATTATAAAAAGTTATAGTGATTAATCTTGATCGAACCGTTCGAGAAAAGTTAAATTCAAGTCAAACATCTCGATTTTCACGAACTCAAACCAAACCGAACATTTTACTATTTGTTTGAGTAAAAACACCCTTTTAATAGTTTTCAGTGCCTTTCTGCACTTTTGGCAGCCATGCAATCAGTGCAGAGCACAGAGAAGTGTGAAAAACATCATCACTGAGGTGTAGGACTCTCATTGGCTGCTAAAATCACATGACCATGTTACATATATTTCACTGTATTGCTTTCTGAACGCCATTTTCAGCTTACTCTCTGTACTGTACAGACTGCTCTCTGCTTGCTTGTATGCAGGCACAATATTTGTTTATTAGTGATTTTACACAGGAAAAGCTTCTATTTAGATTAGTTTGTTAGTTAGGGTGGTGTCCAGCAAGCTTAGGGAATCAAGACTTAACTAGATAGTATTTTCCTCTTCATAGACAGCAACAGTTAGAGAGTTTGGTATTGCTGACTGTATCTTTCCCACACCCAGAAGCTGTTATTTGGCAACATTTGCAGGCTCACATAATTCCTAACTCTCACATATATGGATATTTATTATACAGAGTGCTTGGATTTCCTAAATCATACTCAGTGCCAAAAAATGTAATTTTTCCAGATTTTAAGTCCACATAACACTGAAATATACCATTGTTATCCACATATATAAACACTCTTTTTTATTACACATATCTTGTGCCACGCGCAAAGCTATAATATTTAGTTTTTGAACATAGTGAGAACTAGATGTGGTTAGCAAGCAATGAGGGGCGTTGGAAGGGGAGTTAGAGGTACGAGACAAGGAACTCCTTCCAGTGCTCCGGACAACACACAAGCGAGCACATCATCAGGACCGTCAGGCCTTTCATCGCTTGCTCAGTTTCCTATGCGTCATTACTGAACAGCATCACCAATCTTTCTTCAGTGGTTATCAGGCCCTGTATCCAACGGTTTTACCTCCTCTTTCTCTGAGTCACGGCCACAAATGTCATCATCATCATCATCAGTCCAACCTGAAGCAAACACGGGCCGAATGTCACAACTAGAGATGGGCGAATTTCCCGAAATTCGTTTCGTTCACTTCGCCGAATTTCTCGGCAAAAAATAACTTCGTTCCGAATTACTTCGGGACGAATCACGTTAAAAAACAGCTATTTCCAGGCTGCACAGAGCCTGCAGGGTGCTGTAGAACATTTTGCCATGCTTAAATATGCAGAGGGAGCTTGGTTTGGTCTTCATACAATGTTGTGTTTTAGTATGACACGCACATGACTGCCGCCGCTCTTAGAATCGCTTCACTATAAAATTCCCTGGGCACTTAAGAGGGCAAAACTGACCAAAAAACTGAAGCGGGAATGTTGCCTGATAAAGTCATGCCAGAGAAAGCTGGAAAAAAGCTCAGGTGGCAACATTAGTGACAGAGTGTGGAGGTGACGGCGGCAGCCACAGCAGCATAGAGGTCAGACAGTGGCACAATGACATTCTGGAGGTGGAAAAAACAGGAATAGGTCACAATGTGGCACAATGACACAGTGTGGAGGTCACGGCAGCAGCATGAGGTCAGACAGTGGCACAATGACAGAGTGTGTAGGTCACGGCAGCAGCCACAGCAGCAGCATGAGGTCAGACAGTGGCACAATGACATTCTGGAGGTGGCAAAAACAGGAGTAGGCCACAGAGTGGGACAATGACACAGTGTGGAGATCACGGCAGCAGCCACAGCAGCAGCATGAGGTCAGGCAGTGGCACAATGACATTCTGGAGGTGGCAAAAACAGGAGTAGGCCACAGAGTGGGACAATGACACAGTGTGGAGGTCACGGCAGCAGCCACAGCAGCAGCATGAGGTCAGGCAGTGGCACAATCACATTCTGGAGGTGGAAAAAACAGGAGTAGGCCACAGAGTGGGACAATGACACAGTGTGGAGGTCATGGCAGCAGCCACAGCAGCAGCATGAGGTCAGACAGTGGCACAATGACACAGTGTGGAGGTCATGGCAGCAGCCACAGCAGCAGCATGAGGTCAGACAGTGGCACAATGACACAGTGTGGAGGTCACGGCAGCAGCCACAGCAGCAGCATGAGGTCAGGCAGTGTCTCAATTACATTCTGGAGGTGGCAAAAACAGGAGTAGGCCACAGAGTGGGACAATGACACAGTGTGGAGCTCACGGCAGCAGCCACAGCAGCAGCATGAGGTCAGGCAGTGGCACAATGACATTCTGGAGGTGGCTAAAACAGGAGTAGGCCACAGAGTGGGACAATGACACAGTGTGGAGGTCACGGCAGCATGGGGATATTGGCCCCATTTCTTCGCTGCCAAGTAGCTGCTGACTGCCCTCCTCAAATTGTTCATCCTCGCTATATAGCCCAGACCACATAGTAGATCTCTGGCTGAGGGAACCGGATGGGACAAAGGCGGGTTGAGGACAGGTGAGGACCGCTGACCCGCTCCCGGGCCATGCCAACTAAGGGGTTTGTTTTCTGACGTTCCCACCGACTCTTGGCTGGGGTTGCAGTATGTTGAGCAATTATTATCAACAAAGTTGAAATCGGCACTTTTTTTTATGTTGATCAAAAATTTTAGATCATCGATAATTTTAGGTTAAAATCTGTGCATCATCGAGTATGTTTGCGCCAATTTCGGCGCGTCCTGTCATTTTGGCGGCCCAAATTCGCTTACAGAAAGGCAGGTGAGATGTGTGTGCGACGTCATGCCCTGGGATGTGTATGGTTGCGATTGGCTGGAAAAATCACATGACCTTGTTTTACAAGAACAGCGTTTCCTGTTCAGCCCTCAGTGTCTCTCCAGCGTCTCAGAGCAGAAGGACGTGCGCTCTGCTTGTGTCCAAACAGCCCCAGCGAAATTATTCAATTTCTTCACAGAGAAACCTCTACTATTAGCTGTGATCCTTACAATTTAGTTAGATTAGAGATTGGAAGATTTTATGTAGTTTGGTAGAGAATTTTAAAGGAGCATTTACCGCTATAAAGTCACGGAGTGGATCTGGGGGAAGGGGGGGTATTGAAAGGTGCCAAAAATATCTTGTATTATACGAATACATAACAGATACGTGTTTTTTTACTTTGGCGCACTACAGCTTTGTTCATTGAGGCAGCTTGCACTTAAATCTGAATCCAGCAATTTTTAGTCACCCACAGGTGAATTGAAAGGTGCCAAAATATCTTGTATTATACGAATACATAACAGATACGTGTTTTTTGACTTTGGAGCACTACAGCTTTGTTCGTTGAGGCAGCTTGCACTTGAATTTGAATACAGCAATTTTATAGTCATCACAGGTGAATTGATAGGTGCCAAAAATACCTTGTATTATCCGAATACATTTCAGTTTTTTCACTTTGGCGCAGGCCAGCTTTGTTGATAGATCTACTTTGCATTTTAAATTTGAATCCAGCAATTTTGTAGGTCACCACAGGTGAATTGTAGGTGCCAAAAATACCTTTTATTATCCAAATACATTTCAGAACGGTTTTTTCACTTTGGGCCAGGCCAGCTTTGTTGATAGATCTACTTTGCAGTTAAATTTGAATCAGCAATTTTGTATCCCACGGTAATTGATAGGTGCCAAAATCCTTGTTTACAAATAATTTCAGATACGTGTTTTTCACTTTGGCGCAGGCGCTTTGTTGTAATCTACTTTGCATTAATTTGAAAACAATTTTAAGTCCCACGGGGATTGATGCCAAAAATACCTTGTATTATCCAAATTTACATTTCAGATACGTGTTTTTTCACTTTGGCGCAGGCACAGCTTTGTTAATAGATCTACTTTGCAGTTTTTATTTGAATCCAGCAATTTTATTTTGATTTGAGGGATTTAGAATAGCTGTGATTTGCCGTCTTTTAATAAGAGATTTTCCCAAAACTCTTCCAACCTTCTCAAATTTTTATATTTCTGAACATGGAGCGAAATTCAGGTGGTAAGCGAGCAAAGAGGGGGGTAAGGACATGGAGGTAAGGTACGAGAGAAGGTGCTCCTTCCAGTGCTGGCGACAACACGCATGTCAGCGGATCGTCAGTTGCAGGACCGTCAAGCCTGTCATCGCTGGGTCAGGGCCCTGTGAATCTCAGTAACGAACAGCGTCGCCCAAACTGTCCTTCAGTGGTTAATGCAACCTGCATCCACAGTCTTACCTCCCGTCCTCCCAGTCACGGGCCCCAAATGGGCGTCATCACATCACCACATCCGTCCAACATGAAGCACCCAAATGTCAACTCGTGTACCCACCACTGTGGATAATTCATTTTGTGAAGACCTCTTTGATGACAAAATGCGGTTGGGGTCAGAAGGGATGTTAAAAGATCAAGAGGCCAAAGAGGATGATTTTCTCTGCTCTGACCCCAGTTACTGATGCCATCAGAGGAGGAAAAGGAAGCCCGGGCAATCGGCAAAAATCCGGGCGGTCGGCAACGCCTTGCAGTCCCTCTTGCTTGTAGCCCGCAGCTCCTGGATGGGAGAATGTCAGGACGACCAAGTCACCTATGTTGATGATGACGACATTGCGGATCCAACGATTGTCTTTTCAGCAGAATTTTCTTGCGAAGCGCTTCATCACTGGACGAGGAGGAAGACGAATTTGGGGTAATGTCAGTTTCGGGGTCCGCCTCAAAAAGGGAGAGGGCGGTCGCAGAAGTCCGCTGATATTGATTCCGCCAGCCACGGTCAGCGCAAACCCCGCTCCTCGCTTATCGCCCTCAAAAGGTCCAGGACCTTTTCAAGCCTGGGCCTTTTTTTGACCAAGCTCTGGTTTTCAGCGATGTCATATGCCGCCTATGCCGTAAACGCATAAGTAGAGGCAAAGAGCCTTAGGTGGTTAATCACCACCAACATGTCTAGTCACATGCAGCGAATGCATGAGTTGAAATGGGGGGCAACACTTGGCCAAAAAAGACCAGACTGACGCCGGGCCTCCAACCACTGTCACACTCTCTGTCTCCGCCTCCTCCTCCTCCGCCACCACCAAGCGTTCCTCAGCTGCCCATGTCGCCCGAGTACCACCAGCACCACCAGAGACCCATCCTACCCCATCTCCTTCCGCCAGTTTGACGACCTGCACGCCGTACAGCGGCCAGTTTAGCAGCCAGCCTTCTGTCCCTTTCCCGGGTTTGGGAGTAGAAGAAACACTTTAACCCAAACCATCCCAAAGCCAAAAGCCTAATGTCGGCATTGCCAGGCTTTTGACCTTTCCGTCTGGTTGGACAAAAGATGGGTTCCGCCACGTCATGGCCCTGCCTGCCCCCAATACCAGATGTGAGCCAACATTTTTTTGGGGCCAGAAAAGCTGTCCCTCCCGGGCCCCACCCACGGGGCCCATCTAAAATTTCAAGCACGTTGTCTGCATCTGTGGGCCAAAAAGTCCATCTGCCCAACCGCATATGGCCCTATTAGCAGGGCCCCGGGGCCGCTATACTTTTTGTGCAGCCATTTGGTGACTGGGGGGGGAAATGCCTTTTGGGGGTGAGGGTGGCCCCTCGGGTCGGCGCCCCGCTTTTAAAAAAACCGCGGGGATTGGGGCGGGGTTTTTTCCCCCCCAAGGTCCTCGGGTGGCATCATGTGAAACCGGGACATGTTAAAAAAAAATTTTTTCCCTTGGGGAACCATCCACAAACAGGTCAGGAGCTGGGGGAAGGGCTCTCCGCAACGAGACCGATGGGTTTGGCTGGGTGCCAAAAACCTTTGTCCCCGGAAGGGGGTGGCATAAGGGGAAATCTGCGGGCCGCCCTTAAAAATCGGTGGGGCTGGAGCACATCCCTTTGCCTGGCACATGCCCATGAACCTTGTAAACCAGAAATTTCTAAAGAGCTACCCGGGTCTGACTCCCCTGCTGAGAAAGGCTGGGAAGTATAATTTTCCGAAATTTCCCGCCTTTCCCGGCCCCCCGCTTCGCCCCGGCTGGCTGCTTTGCAACTTCGGGCTTGGCCCCCCGTCAACTTTTCCTCTTTGGGGTTGACTTTGGCAACACCCCTGGAATTCCCCCTTCCACCTGCCCAGCAAATTGGGGCAGCAGCAAAAATTCCGTTACGCCGTACGAAGTGACACAGGGCCCTTTTACAAGCAGCTTTTGGGGACCCCGGGGGTTAAACCCACTGAGAGGGGAAAGACGGGGTGAAAGGGGTTTCTGCACCATCCTTGCCAGTTTTAAAGAAGCCCCAAAATGCAGTGCGGAAAATCCCCCTTTGCCCAGAATAAAATTGGGTGATCTTATTTTCTGGAACGATCGTTGGACCTCTAAACAACAGGTCCCGCCAGCGAGGGGAGGGGGGAAAACGGACACAGATGGGGGACAGGGACCCTTTTCTCTCCGTCAAATCCAAAAGGGGCCCAAAACAGTTTTCAAAAATTTTCACGTTTTCATTAGGCAGTGGTTCGGGTCCAAGCATTTGCAAGTGGCCATCAGCCTCAGGGTGCATCATGTCAGGCAAGCCCAGGGCTTTTTGAAGCTGTCCCCTGAGGCAGCGGAGGAGGAGGGGACGGGAGGGGGAAAGGGGGAAATGCTAGACACCCGACTTTACCGACGTCCCTCCCTTTTGGAAAAAGAGGTTCCCCCAATTTGAGGGGGGGAGGAAGAGGGTTTGAAATCATTTCCCTAGTGCCCTCGACCCAAGGTTTGGGGAAAACAAGGCTCCATCTCTCAAAAATAGTGCTGGATCCCTTCATTTCCTCCAACATATCCCGCTTTAAAGGGCCATAAAAAAATGAACAACAGTTACTGGGGGGCCAAACCCCCCTTTGGGATCCCCGGTAAAAAAACCAAAACCCCACATTTTCCTTTCCCACCCACCCCAAATAGGGGAGAAAAATTTCGGGAAAAATGGAGACCTTGCTTTTTTGATCAACTGGAAAAAATCTGTTGCTTCTCCCTTAAACTTCCCCAAATGTAAACGGGTTTTAAAAACATCAGCGACGTGACAGCAGAAAGGGTGCCAAGTAGCCGTAGCGGCACAACGGGCAGCAGAAAAGGGTTGGTCAGAACCCTAATGGGGGCCTCGGGGGAAAATTTTTAATTTCCCCACCCACCAACGCAGGCAATGCAGGGCACCTTTCCAAACACACGAGACCAGCTTAAAAATCATGGTGAAAACGACTATCTGCGCCCTAACAAAAACCGATTTTTTTTGGGGATGTTTTCCGGGACCCAATAATTTCTGGGGAACCAAAAAAGGGAAACGAAGGGCCCAGCGGCTCGCCACGCCATAGGGGTTTTTTGCCCCTCCCCAGAAAGCCAGCGACATATCGGGGAGGGGAAACCCTTCACAAAACTAAATGGAGTCCAAAACAAAAACGCACCCCGGTTTTCCCACAGATAATGGGATCGTTTGACTTTCATAAAGATGAATCGGGGAAAGGAAAATTTTCTGATAAAGTTTTTGGCCCCAATTGCCGGGTCCCCGGGGTTTTAATTCCCGGGTTCTACTTCACTTTCCCCCTCTTAAAACCCAAAAGGGTTCCTCTTGAAAACTTTTTTTTTAAAATGTCATTTCTTACGAAAATTTTTTTTTTCTCTTTTCCCAACGGGTTCATTTTTGCGGGTTTTTCTGGAGGAAACTGAAAAGACAGAAAAGGGTTTTTAAATTGACAACCCGAATTCCAAAAATCATTTTATCTTTAAATTTTCGCATTGTCTATGGGTTTTGGAGGTCATGTTCCCTGTAATACGGGTTTAAACTATCCCCCTTTTGGAAAACAAAAAATGTGGCTTTTTAAGTGGCATTTCCCCCCACAAAAATTTTTTTTAAGTTTGGCGGGAGAAGCATTTTTTTTAATTTTTTTGGGGTCATGCTGCTTTAAAATTTGCACAATACTACGGGGGTCCTTTTATAAAAATTTTTTTGTTTCAAAACAAAAATTTTTTCTTCACAATTGTCCAAATTTGGCTAAAGGGGGTTTCATGCTTAAATTTTTTTGGGGGCATTCTGCTTTGAATTTAACTATACTACAGTCCAAAATTAAAAAAAAAATTGTTTCAAAACAGCCCTTTTTTTCTTCCCCAAATTGCCCAAAAAGGCTCAAGGGTCATTCTTTGAATTTTTGGGGGCTTTTTTGGCTTTAAAAAATGCAGCTATACTACAGGTCCTATTTTTAAAAAAAAAATTGTTGTTTCAAACATAAATGGGGGGTTTGGGCTGTAAAAAACAAAAAGGGTAGGACATTTGTTAAGGACACATATTGAAAAATGACTTTTTTTTCCCAAGATTTTAACATAGCAATAAATTCCCTGTATTGAGAAAACCCCCTTTAATACAAATTAAAAAAAGAAAACAAAAAACCCTGGGGGGGAATTTCCCCCTATTTTAAAAATGTGTTTTCTAGAATTAAACTACTAAAAAACTTGCATGTACAAAAAAGCTGGGAAAAAAATCCTTTTGAATTGTAAAAAGGGAGGTACAGGAAAACTTTTTCCCGGATGTAGGGTTTTTTCGAGGAAAATGGAGTATGGAGCACGGACAAGAAAAAAAGAACAGAGACAATTTTACCCGGCGCCTTATAAAATAAGAAAAAAAATGCCAAGAAAAAGGGCCCCTGGGGGGAACAGGAGCTTTTTAAAAAACCATATTTTCCCAAATGGGGGGCCAATTGGTCCGCAAAACCCCTACGGAGGGCAATTGGCAAACCCCGGACCGGGACAGTTTGGTCCATTTAAACTAAAAAGGTTTGGGGAAAAAACCCTAATTTTTGGCACTTTTAAACTGTGGGGGCCAAAACATTATTTAAAGGCAATTTTTGTGGGACAGGGCAGATATATTAATGTCCAGTTTTAACTAAAAAAGGTTGGGTTTTCAAAAACTCCTTTTCCCCCCGGGACTTTTTAATTTTGGGGGGGCCCAAAAAGGGTTTAAAAGTCATACTGCGGTCCCCAGGGAAGGGAAAATATTTTAAAGTCCAGTTTAACAAAAAAGGGGTTAAGAAAACCCCTTTTCCCCCGGCACCCTTTTTAATCTGTGGGGCGGCAGGTTTTTTTGGTTCCCTTATGCGGTCAGACAGATAAAAGTCATGTCCAGTTCAAAATAAAATGGGGGTTGAAAAACTCCTTTTTCCGGGACTTTTAATCTTTTGGGTTTAACAGGTTTAATGGCATTCTTTCGTTTTAGGAAAAAGATATAGGGCAATGGCCGTTCAACTAAAATGGGGTTGGTTGGGGGAAAAACCATTTTTCCCGGGACTTTTTAAAAACGGGGTCCCGCAGGTTTGGGCTCATGTTTTTGGGGGCCCCGGACAGGTAAAGTCAATGTTCAGTGAAACTTTAAAAAGGTGGTTTAAAACTCCTTTTTCCGGGAAAAATTTTTTAAACTTTGGGGCATTTCAGGTTTGGGGGTCATGCTGGTGGGCCCCGGACAGGGAAAGTCAAAGTCCAGTGAAACAAAAATGGGGTTGAAAGACTCCCTTTTTCCCCGGGACTTTTGAACTGGGGGGCAAGGCATTTTGGGGCTCATGCTGTGGCCCAGGACATGTATATCAATGTCCCCGTTTAACTAAAAAGGTGGGTTTTTAAAACCTTTCCTTTTTTTCCGGGACTTTTTTAAAACGGGGGGGTCATGCAGTTTTGGGGGTTTAAGCGCGTTCCAGGACAAGGGGAAAATTCCAAAAGTCCAGTTTAAGGGGGCATGATGGTTTTAAATCCCAACCCGCCCTTTTGGCACTTTTTAATTTTGGGGGTGATGCAGGGTTTAAGTTTTTATGTTGTTGGGACAAACATTTATAGTGAATTTGGTTTTGTATTTTTTTTTTTTGTTTTTTAATAAACCCAAGTTTTTTTGCCTAAGAAGTAGGGACGTTTTCCATTTGACTGTTGTGGATGGAAAAATTCCCCTCTTCCTTAGCCCTTTTTGGGGGTAAGAATGAAGGGGTTTTTTTGCTCTTCCATAGACTTTAATTGTCCCTCGCTCAAATCGAACCCCTCACTATCGACTATTTTTGTCGATGATGGTCGACTATCGACCATCCTGCCGATGTCGAAGGTCAACGAATCGCTCAACACTATTTGTCAATGTCATCTAGGAGGAAGTTTGGGGACCTATCAACCAAACAAGAACCAAATTGGGGTTTCTGAACAACACCCCGGCCGCAAGATTAAAGCGGCAGTTTTGGCCTCACCGAGTGACCCCCTGCGACGTCCCCCCTTTCTGTGGTGCCCACCTGGGGCCTTTTGGGAAAGTTTGTGGGCCCCTGCCACTCCCCAGGTGAAAGAGGGCCCGCCACCTCTCTTTTTTTACATACGTTTTTTATTTTTAAATGACAGACACGTTTGGGTGAAGATAAACTTAAAATTTATAAATTTCACACCCGTTATTTTTACGCCAAATGAAACCCCGTAACAAGCTTGGTAAACCTTAAAATATAAATTGCGCTCCACAAAAAGGGGGGAGGGAAAAAATTTAAATTGTATGTGCTGTTTAAAAACTCTGGTAAAATTTTCTGAATTAAAAAACACAAACAGCTTTAAAACCTTCGGATATGAATTAAACAAAAGAATTTTTTTCCTTTTGGGGGTTAAAAACAAAAATTTCTTTTACTGGTTTCAACTTTCAGAACAACGCTTAATTAACCCCTGGATGTAAAATGCCCAAACAATTGAGCAACCACAAACTAGTAGCTTGTAGCGTGTTACAATGGCCCCTTTTTTACGCTACACAACAAGAGATAAAATTGTAAGTAACCTTGGCGTGTGAATTATGCTACAGGAAAAATGTATAATATTTTGCGTTTAAAATGACGGTTTCTTGGGGTCAGCACACCAGCAAAACAATGCTTAATTAAACCCTGGATGTAAATTTTCGCCAAACAATTGGGCCACCACAAACTGTAGCTTTTGTAGCGTGGTACAATTGCGTTGTTTTCACCCACACAACAAGAGATAAAATTGGTAATTAATCTTCGCTTGTGAATTATGCTACAGGAAAAAATTTATGTATTTTGGCGTTGAAAATGACGGTTTCTTGGGGTCAGCACACCAGCAAAACAAGCTTTAATTAACCCCTGGATGTAAAGTGCGCCAAACAATTGGCCACCAAAAACTAGTAGCTTTGTAGCGTGTTACAATTGCGTGTTTTCTACGCCAAACAACAAGAGATAAAATTGTAATTAACCTTTGCTTGTGAATTAGGCTACAGGAAAAATGTATATATTTTGGCGTTGAAAATGACAGTTTCTTGGGGTCAGCACACCAGCAAAACAACGCTTAATTAACCCCTGGATGTAAATTGCGCCAAACAATTGGGCCACCGCAAACTAGTAGCTTTGCAGCGTGTTACAATTGCGTGTTTTCTACGCCACACAACAAGAGATAAAATTGTAATTAAAACCTTCGCTTTGTGAATTATTGCTACAGGAAAAATGTATAATATTTTGGCGTTGAAAATGGCGGTTTTCTTGGGGTCAGCACACCAGCAAAACACGTTTAATTAACCCCTGGATGTAAATTGCGCAATAGAATTGAGCAGCCAAAAATTAAGTGGTATTTGTATTGTAAAAACTCTGTTTCTTTAAATGAATACAACAGGAACTGGCTTAGATCCCACTTGGATATTGAATGTATATGCAGCTGCAGTGGACGCACACTGGATTTCAGATCCAATACCCCAAAAAATCAGAAATAGAACATTAAGAGAAAGTCTCTGAGACAAGCTGAGACACCCCACAAAAATCGCTGTAAAAAATCAGTTCTTCAGTGAGAGCTATCACAATCAGCCGCGGCAGCACCTTCCCTGATCAGTACAGTGAGAGGAGTGTGAGCTCTCGGCGTCCCCGCCCGGACTTATATAGTGCGGTGACGTCACAGAATCCCGCCGTCCCCTGAATGGCTTCATCTCTGCACATGTCATGCAGGCTATGCCCTTCTTCCTCCAGAGTGCTTTGCCCCATGTAGCGCCATGTGCTCGCAGTCATTTATCAATCAAAAGCAACTTTGTTTTACCCGAAGTACCCCAAACTTCGACTTCGTTCCGAACCGAAGTTTTCCTGAAATTCTAAACGAATTCCACTTCGTTAGAATCGATTCGCCCATCTCTAGTCACCACCCAATATACAGACCACTCCGAATAATCCATATTCTGAAGAGCTCTTTGATCACAATGTGGTTGGGGTCAGAAGGCATTTCAAAAGATCAAGAGACCAAAGAGGCAGAGAAGTAAGCTGGTCTGTCGGCAGAAATACCAAGCTGCCAGCAATGCCTTGCAGTGTCTGTGGCTTCTAGCCTGCAGCTTGAGGATGTAGACTATGAGGAAGAGGAAGTCACCTGTGATGATGATGACATTGCAGATCCAACGTGGTCTTTTAAACAGCAGCAGTCGAGAAGGAGGATGATGGGGTAGTGTCAATGTGGGTCCGGCCTCAGAAAGGGAGAGAGCGGTCGCACAAGTCCGCTGATCAGTGGTGACAGCAGGAAGACTGGTAGTCGGTTTTCCTAGTCAAATAGGTCCACCAAAGTCCATCTCACTACAGACCCATGGACTAGAAAGCACAGTCAAGATACATCTCACTGACTGCTCACTGAGGGAGTTTGGTGGATGACAGTGCCTCTAGTGATGGGTCTTGGACGACACTCTTCAATGCTGCAGGGATGGTCCAAGAGAAACCAGGCCATTCTCAAATTAATTTGTCTTGGAGACCGTCACCAGACAGGTCAAGAGTTGTGGACGGCTCTGCGCACACAGACCGACCATTGGCTGGGTACTAAGAGCCTGGCGCTAGGCAAGGTGATGTGAAACAATGGGAGCGATCTCCTTGCTGTCCTTAAGATCGGTAGACTTACGCACATCCCTTGCCTGACACACGTTATGAACCTGGTTGTGCAGAAATTTCTCAAGCGCTACCCGGGTCTTGACTGTCTGCTTTGGAAGGCTTGATGTCTTAGCTCACACTTCCGGCATTTGCACCCTGCTTTGGCACGACTGGCAGTGTTACAGCATGATCTGGGCCGGGGAGTCAACCATCTGATATGTGATGTGGCAACACACTGGAATTCCACCCTCCAAATGCTCCAGAGATTCTAGTAGCAGTGTAATGCCATTATGCAATATGAAGTGGTGCAGAACTCGGGGTGTTGACCCATAGACAGTGGAGATAGGTGAAGGATCTGTGCATCATCCTTGGCAGTTTTGAAGAGGCCACCAAAATGGTCAGTCGGCTCAATGTCCTTGTCAGCATGATTTTTCTGGTTATATTTTTACTGGAATAAGCATTAGGCACACTATGGCAGCATTTCCTGCAGTGATGGAGAAGGAGGAGACTGACACAGAGCCTTACTCATCGGAGGATGTAGAAGGATCGACTGTTTCACAATGATATAGGTCTTCTTTAGGCAGTGATTCTCGGTCAAGGGCGGGTGCAGGATGGCAGTTCAGCTCACAGAGTAGAGGGCATAGGCTAGCCAGGGCTCTGATGATGGTCAGGATGAGAAAGTGGAGGAGGATGAGGAGGCAGGGGTGGACACCACCGGTACTGATTACCCTTCTGTGGTAAGACTTTGGCACAGATTACAGGAGGAGGAGGAAGAGGAGGAAGATCCCGTTAGTGCCCCTCAAGCCCAAGGCTTGGGAGTTCCCAGCAGCATCTCACACATGAGTGCTTGAATACTACATTACCTGCAACATGATCCACGCATCAAGGCAATAAAAATGCGTAGCGATTATTGGGTGGCCACCCTCCTTGATCAACAAAGACAAAAGAGAGCAGTTTTCTTCCACCCACAGAAATTTACAGTAGAATGCAGGATTTTGAGAAAGTGCTCATTTACCAACTTGAGACATCTTTTGCGTCTTCATATTCTAATGTCACGGTGGAACAACTTCAGCAACATGTTAGCAGTCCAATAGCAAATAGCCACAGCAGCAGGCAGTGTGGCAGAACCCTACTGGGTACATTTGGCAATCGATTTTTACCACCTCACCAACGCCTGCAAGGCAGGGAAGAATTCAGAGACGCAGAGAGTGCCTTAAGACCATGGAAGGACTACCTGCGGCTGAACATCAATGTTTTTGGACTTTGTCTGGACCCATTCACCTTGTGGGTGTTCACACTGGATAAATTGCCTGAGCTTGCTCGACACGTCATAGAAGTTTTATCCTGCCCTGCAGCAAGCACTATCTAAAAACACACTCAGCATGGCTGGCGAGGTGATAACTGACAAATGTATCTGTATTTCCACTGACAATGTGGATCATTTGACATTTATAAAAATGAATCAAGCGTGGATTTCTGACCATTTTGTTGCCTGGTTGCGATGTCACTGACTAGTAAACTGTAGCACGTCTTCTTGCCAATGTGAAATACACATTTAAACTACCCTACATCATGTCTGCAGTTCCTGTGCCTGCTGCATCTACAAATTGTACTGCTACCAACAGCTAGATTTACAAGTCTTATGGCTGAATTCATTTTGAAATATACACCTGTATGACCTTGATATGCACTGCATATACCTCTCACTCCTCCTCCTTGTAGCCCTCCATGTTCCCCATTGGCATGTGCTCGCTGCCACCAATGGTACTGCCATCTAATCTAGTCACACCGGGACCTCCATGTTCCTCATTGACATGTTCTCGCTGCCACCAATGGTACTGCTGCCTAATCTTGTAGAACCGAAACCTCCATGTTCCACATTGGTATGTTCTTGCTGGCACCAATGGTACTGCTAGCTAATCTTGTCAAACCGGAACCTCCATATTCCCCATTGCCATGTTCTTGCTGCCACCAATGGTACTGTTGCCTAATCTTGTCGAAGCGGAACCTCACTATTCCCCATTGGCATGTTCTTGCTGCCACCAATAGTACTGCTGTCTAATCTAGTCAAACCGGAACCTCCATGTTCCTCATTGGCATGTTCTCGCTGCCACCAATGGTACTACTGCCTCATCTTGTCGAACCGGAACCTCCATGTTCCCCATTGGCATGTTCTCGCTGCCACCAATGGTGCTGCCATAAAATCTGGTCAAACTGGAACCTCCATGTTCCTGATTGGCATGTTCTAGATGTCACCAATGGTACTGCCATCTAATTTAGTCGAACCGGAAGCTCCATGTTCCCCATTTGCATGTTCACGCTGCCACCAATGGTACTGCCCTCTAATCTAGTCCAGCCTGCAGAGGCGTAAGTTAAAGTTCTTGGGCCCTGGTGCAAAAAGTGAAATGGTGCCCCCCACCGTTACCATGTGCCATTTCCAATACCGGTGTTCTTAAATGTCAAAGGGGCCCCCTCAGGATGCAGGGCCCAGTAGCAGCTGCTACTGCTGCAACTCTTATGGCTACGCCCCTGCCTGCAAGCTGTCCTCATCTTTTCAGTTAGCCATTGAAAGGAATTAAGTATTTTAGCCTCTCAATTTTTTTCTGTCACTCTTAGAGCCAAATTTTCTTCACTAAGTTGTTCCACGTATCCAGTTTTTTGTTATGGATGGTAATTCCATCTTCTCTTCACCTATATAGGCATAAAAATTAACCCGAACATCTCCCATTGACATTAATAGTGTTCGAGTTCGAGCCAAACCTCGAACCGAACACCAATACTGTTCGAAGTTCGACTCGAACACGAACATTTTACTGTTTGCTCATCACTAATAATGACACCTGTCAATCACTGTGTGTGGATGGAAAAAACTGGACTCACACGATTTCCTGACAGCCTCTAAACAGCTTTTTCATGAAAATACTAAACGAAATAAAAAAGTATATAATCACTGGGTTCAGCATTTCAACTACCCTAAACTGCTCTCATCATATGAGACTTAATAGATTCATAATGGTTGAGGTATTTATAGTCAATGGTAATATATGGCCGTGGATTTTCTAAATTCAATTTTCTAAACACTACATACCATATTTTTCGAACAATAAGATTAACTTTTTTACCCCCAAATTTTGGGGGAAAATGAGGATGCATCTTGTAGTCCGGATGCGCTCTCTCAGGCCAGCAGCTGCTGCTAACAGCAGGGATGGAGCCCGTGCCATCCCTACTCTTAACACTTTAGACACTGCTGCACTGCAGGGGGGATCAGTTGCCATGGTAGCGGAGCCTTATTAAAATTTTTCCGCCCCCAGCCTTTTGTAACCTATTACACCTGCCTTGGCGACTGAAATAGGAAGAATGTACAAAAATCCTATACACAGCTTACACTTACTGCTGTATTAGTAAATGCTTCTCCCCCCTAGTGTTAAAGGCCCGGGGGTACAAAGAAATTTTAAGAAAAAAAAAATTTAAAAAATAAATAAATATTTAAAGTTTTAAAGTTCACTTCCCTTTTGCCTTTTTTCAAATAAAAACAAATCACATAATTGGTTTTTCTACCCCTTTTAAAATAATTTATAACTCATTTATCCTGGCTATACACCCTGAAAAAAATAAACTCCAAACGCCAAAAATTTTGGTTTTTTTTTTTTCATTTCATATCCCCCCCAAAAATTTTGGATAAAAAGTTTCAAAAAGTTGCATCTATCCCCAAAAAAGGTACCCAAAAAAAACTACACTTCAGCCCCCACTTTTTTTCTTCAATTTTTTTTTTTTCCCCATTTTCATCCCCTAAAACTTAGATGGTTTTATGTCGTAAAATACGGTTAAAATTTTGTACTAAATTAAATTTTCTGTTTGTTTGTTTTAGAGATGGGCGAATTTTTCAAAAAAATTCGGTTCGCACTTCGCCGAATTTTCCGACAAAATTGTTTCGGTCCGAAATTTCTTCGGCAGAATCCTTAAAAAAAAAGCTATTTCCAGGCTGCCCAGGCCTGCAGGGTGCTGTGAACGTTGGCCATGCTTAATTGCGAGGGACTTGGTTTGGTTTCATACAATTTTTTGGGTTTTTGTAGACAGCACTGACTGCCGCCGCTCTTAGAATCGCTTTTATAAAAAATGCCCGGGGACTTTTGGGGGCAAAAAATGACCAAAAAACTGAAACAGGAACGTACCTGATAAAGTCATGCAGCAAAAGGGAAAAAAACAAATGAGAGCTCAGGTGGAACATTTGTACAGAGTGTGGAGGTGCGGGGGGCGCCCAGCAGCATGAGGTCAGAAAATGGCACAATGACATTCTGGAAATGGCAAAAAAAAGTACCAGCCGCAGAGGGCCCAAAGACAAGTGTGGGGGGCCCCGGGGGCACAGCATGAGGCAGGCAGTGGGGACAAAGACAAAATTTTGGACTGGCAAAAAAGGGAAAGGAAAA